>CM042227.1:332500-427500 GCA_023566465.1 Cottus gobio | reverse complement strand
CCCGGTCTAAACAAGTTCAGGTCTAAACAGACCCAGGTCTTCATTAGAATCGAGGCAGTTTTAAATCTTTATTAAACGTCAAGTTTCAGAACGATCCAAAGACAGTTTATAAATAAAAAAGTAATTTTTAATATATTTTTTGTGGTACTAAGGATCTGAATACCAGCCCCCTGAAACCAGTAAACCCAGTCGTACCTGCAGCTGTTGGAGATCACCGAGCCGTCGTGTCTCAGCAGGTCAGAGCGTCTTTCTGTCCATCAAAGTCCAAGAAAACAGCAGCTCCTCAACCAATCAGCATCCCCACCAGGTCCAGGTCTGGCATGGGTCCAGGTCTCTTGCAGGTTTTGGGATATTTTATTTTGTGAAACAGTAAAGAGAGAAACACCTGAGCTGCTCTCTCCCTCCCCCTCTCTCTCCCTCTCCTCCCCCTCTAATAGCTCATTAGTCGTCTCAGCTGTTCTTTGGGGGATTTCACTGTTTTTCCTCCGCTGTCACTTTGCTTCCTGACAACCAGAAGCTGGATTCACAAACAAACTCCTCTGCAGGTCAGTCCTGGTTCCAGTCTAGACTCTGAGACCAGGAACGCCTCTAGACCAGCAGACAGCAGGTCAGAGGTCAGGAGAGACGCCGACCCCTTTTGACCCCTCTGAACGCTCAATGTGTTTAAAGTGTTTGTTTGTTCTGGATGTTTTATTGGATCCTATTCTCATAGTTATGAAAATACATTTCATTCGGTCGGTTTGTCTTCATGTGAAGGTCAAACAAAGGAACCTGAAGGTCACGGACACTGTTCACTTGGTTTTTATTCTTCAGAGATCAAACGGATCCTGGAACTCAAACAACAAAAACATGTGGATGAAGTTTGGTGAAATCCGAAGTGACCAGGTCCTGGATTGGACTCTTTCTTCATTTGCTGGACCGGGGCTGCGTCGCCGCCTCTCCAGGCTCCAAAGACCTCAACCTGAGGCAACACAAACCAGATCCAGAAGGTCCAAACAGGTTTCAATCACATATGAGCTAAATCTTGAAGATCTGAACAGGATGTAAACCAGATCCTGATCAGGTCCCAATCAGACCAGTGGACCCAGTCCGACACTGACCTCTTCAGATTCTCCTCACAGAAGGAGCCCAGTCGTTGCCTCTCAGACTGGAGAAAACTCTGCAGAACCAAGAGGAACAGATTGTACTCTCAAATAAAACTTCCTCATTTAAATATTTAAACTTTAAATGAACTAAATATTCTGTTCTTTGCGTCTCTGAAATATCAGAATGTTGCAGCAGAAGTTTTGTGTGCCGACTTGTTGGGAGAATACCACGTTATACACAGTTCATAGTACTACAATAGTAGGATTAATGCAGTAGTAGTATTACTGCAGTATTTCTCTGTCAGTACCAAGATCTGTGTGTTCAGGCTGTTCAGGCTGGTGAAGTTCTCATGTAGTCCAGTCAGCTGATCACTGACGCTGTTCTCAAAGCTCTGCAGCAACACTGACCTACACACACACCAAGAGAAATGAAAACAAAAAAGGTATTTATTTATTTGTTGAGTCAAGACTCAGACGATAAAGATATCTTGTCTAACATCAACAAACTACAGACCTGTCTCTCTCCTTCCCTTTCTTTCCAAAACCCTGGAGCGAGCTATCTTCAACCAAGTCTCCTCCTTCCTCCACCAGAACAACCTTCTGGACCCTCACCAGTCTGGATTCAAGGCAGGCCACTCAACAGAGACTGCCCTCCTTGCTGTCTCAGAGCAGCTTCACACTGCGAGAGAAGCCTCTCTCTCCTCTGTCCTTATCCTTCTGGACCTTTCTGCTGCCTTTGACACAGTGAACCACCAGATCCTCATCTCCTCCCTCCAGGACCTGGGTATCTCAGGCACTGCGCTCTCCCTCCTCTCATCCTACCTCAGCGATCGCACCTACCGGGTAACCTGGAGAGGATCTGTGTCTGAGTCTTGTCCTCTCACTACTGGGGTCCCTCAAGGCTCAGTCCTCGGTCTTCTCCTCTTCTCCCTGTACACCAACTCTCTTGGCTCCGTCATTCGCTCGCATGGCTTTTCCTACCATAGCTATGCTGACGACACCCAACTGATCCTCTCGTTTCCCAAATCGGAAACACAGGTAGCAGCACGAATCTCTGCCTGTCTGACTGACATTTCACAATGGATGTCCGCACACCACTTGAAGATTAACCCTGACAAGACTGAACTACGTTTCCTTCCAGGAAAAGTCTCCCCCACTCACGACCTGACCATTACTTTCAACAACTCAGTCTTGGCCCCGGCCCCGACTGCCAGGAACCTCGGTGTGACCCTTGACAGTCAACTCTCCCTGACTGCCAACATTACCACAACAACTCGTTCCTGTAGATTCATGCTGCACAACATCAGGAGAATACGTCCACTTCTCACCCAGAAGGCGGTACAGGTTCTGGTCCAGGCTCTGGTCATCTTGCGTCTAGACTACTGTAACTCCCTCCTGGTGGGTCTACCTGCTGGTGCCATCCGACCTTTGCAGCTCATCCAGAATGCTGCAGCTCGACTGGTCTTTAACCTAAATTCACCCACACTACTCCGCTCCTCCGCGACCTTCACTGGTTACCGGTGGCTGCCCGCATCCGCTTCAAAACATTGGTACTGGCGTACCGTGCTACGAACAGATCTGGTCCAGTCTACATCCAGGACATGGTAAAACCTTACACCCCAACTCGTGCGCTCCGCTCGGCTTCAGCCAATCGCCTTGTAGCTCCGTCACTGAGAGCTAAACACTCAACAAAGTCTCGACTGTTCTCTGTCCTGGCTCCTCGATGGTGGAATGAGCTCCCCATTGACATCAGAACAGCAGAAAGTCTCTACATCTTCCGTCAGAACTAAAAACACATCTTTTCTGACTATACCTTGAATAAAGAAAGTAGCACTCATGTAGACAGACAGGTGTGCTGAGTGGGCGTTAGCTGTGTTGATGGACAGGTTCGCGGAGTGGGTGGTAGCTGTGTTGATGGACAGGTGTGTGAAGGGGGTGGTACCCGTGTTGACGGATAGATATGTTTAGTGGGCGGTACCTGTGTTCATGGACATGTGTGCTGAGTACACGGTATCTGTGTTGACGGACAGGTGTGTGGAGTAGGCGTACCTGTGTTGATGGACAGCTGTCAGAAGTGAGGAAACGTGTTGTTGATGGTCTTTTAAAGACAAAAGAATTTCAGCTTCAACGTTCTGCCAGCAGCCCTGAAAGCAATTATATTATTTGTTTTTATTTATTGATCATGGAAGCTATTGATCAGCCAAATATAAATCACATAATTTTAACTGTTTGTCCACTGACAGTGAAGTGTTTGTTGAGTTGTGTTTTGAAGTTGTTGAAGGCAGCGGTGATGCCAGACGTCAAGTCTGACTCTATCACAGGCTCCTCCCTCTCGACAGATGACCCCGGCCCTGCATCAAACTCGGGTGGCCCCGCCTCTTCGTGTGAAAACTCTGAGACCAGGTGAGCAGTGGAATTATAAAACAATTTAAACAGTCCAGAAAAGAAGCAAAGACAAACTACCTGCTGGCAGTGATGTAGTCTCCTCCCCCTTTGGCTGAGGCTCTGCCCTCCTCTTCGGACCCTCATTTTGGTCTGACAGGTAGCCTTAACAGAGACAAAACAAAGGACTAAACAGAGTAGACCAACATAATTTAAACAATGACATCATTCTCCTGAGAATCTTTTTACTGACAAACTAAAGTTGGATTTCAAACCTTAACTCAAACCATCAATCCATTTGATTTATTTACGGTTTCTTTTTTCGGCTCGTGTAATTATTTCTAGCACAAACAACCCAAACCCAATGAAGCTTATAAAGCCTCAAAATCTTGTGAATCTTGCATCATTCCAAACCAGGCTTTTCTTTTGGACCAAACTCATTGGATTCATGAATCTTTTCCAGCACGAGGAGCTTCAGGTCGTTATGAAGACCTGAATCTGTAGCGGGTCGCTTCCCGTCATGTCGCCGGACTTCCTGCAACCACAAACGGGAAACCGGTGAAACTCAGGAGGCAGTCGATGTTTTTAAAAGAGAAACGAAAAGAGCTGATGTACCTTCAAGAACGGCACGCTCTCTAGCTCCGCCCCCACAGGAACTCCTGAGAGACAGACAGGTTCAACCAACAGTCTCACTGATCTCAAGTTAGGTATATATTCCACTTTAAACCATTCGATGAAAGGACTTTGATTCATTATCATACTTCCTGAAGAAGACCCTCCAGGACCTGAAGTCATGATAAGAATCCTCTGAGGATGAGGACACATCTCCTTGAGCAAAGCAAAGGAGGCGACCCTTTAGCTATTGATCCCGACATTGTGACTGACCTGAGTCGCGTGTTGGAGTCGAGTGTCGGATCCGATCGTACAGGAACTCCGATCGGCTCGTCTGGAAGCAACAAACAATCCGATCCATTAAATCGCAACTCGGGTTTTACAACTGATGCTTTTACAATGACGTTACCTTGAAGGGGGAGGAGTCTTCCTCACTGCTCGGAGACGACAGAGGAAGAACTGGACAGATGGGAGAGAGAGACAGGAAGAGAGAGAGACAGATGGATAGAGACAGACAGAGAGGTAGAGAGAGATAAACAGGTAGAAAGAGAGAGACGGGGAGCGAGAGGTGTAGAGAGACAGACACAAGGTAGAAAGACGGGTAGACAGACAGGTAGAGAGAGACAGACAACCTTAACACCGACATCACAGGTGTGTGGTACCAACAGCTTCTTAAAGCTACAGTACACATTTAATCTACTGAATATAAATCAATTAGTGATATTAATAATAAAAAGAGGAACATTTAACTTCCTTTAACATGTTTCTAATGTAAATATTTTGGTTTTGTATTTGTGAAATGTGAATTGCAAAGGTTCATAATAATAATAATAATAATAATAATAACAACACACTCACCCTTCAGCTGACTCTTGCTCTGTGGGTTCTTCCTGCTGTAGGATCGATCAGGGAGCTTACCTGAAGGGGGCACCTGGACCGTACCACCTGGGTCCTGGAGACGGGGGGGACTCTTTACCTGCTGCTGGGTGGGGAAAGGACACACAGGAGGCAGTGAGACAGGCAGACAGACAAAGAGACACATATGAGGCAGTGAGACAGGCAGACAGACCGGTACCAAGAAGACTTTCCCAGCAGCCTCCTCTAGCTCTCGGTGGTGTTCAGAGTTGAAGTTCAGCTCCACTGTCTGACCTTTGCTTTTGTGGTGCATGATGGGATTGTTTAGCCTGATACTGAGGACTGTCTCTGCCCCAGTGCATTCTGGGAAAACACACAAACACACTTTTACTGTTGGAAAAACGATCAAAAATCTATCGATCATTACAACACGTTAATGAGGACTGACCGTCATCTTTCAGGTGAAGACTGTAATGATCCACGTTCTCCTTCAGCAGGTGGACCGACCCCCACAAGAAGCCCTGAGGGGACATCAGGGGACACATGGGGGACATCAGGGGACACATGCAGTATTTTGGCCTGATGTACTAGTACTACGGCAGTAGTACCTGAGGCTCATCGATGAAGAAGCTCACACATCCTGAGTTGACGTTAAAATCAATCCAGAACTCGTCCAGTTTGTCGTCTTTTGGTGGAAACAGCTGGAGAAGTAAAGACATAATTAAAAAAACAAGTAAACAGAGGTCTGGTTTAAAGGGTTAAATGAGTTTAAAGCTACGGGTTAAATGTTACCTCAGTGGAGTCTAGGTAGGCGCTGACACAGGGGAAGGTGTAAACCCTGACAGACAAAATGCAGGTTTAAAATCTTCACAATGAAAAGCTTTCAAATTCAATACACTGATAAAGTTCTTCACCTCCTCTGGTCGCCATGGTGACTGTTAACAAAGTTCAGGAAACGGCGACAGTCCTGAGAGAGAGAGACAGACAGGTGTCAGACAGACAGGTGAACAGACATGGAGGGAAGATGGACTGAATGATTATCCATTAATTAAATGTTATTATCATTTCAAACCTCTGTCTAGGCTCCAAATGGCAAAGTAGGCGACAGAGAGAGAGACACAGACAGATTAAAAAGAGAGACAGGTCACAGAAAGACAGACTGACAGGAAGAGAGACAGACAGATGTTCAAACAGACAGGTTAGTCACTCACCACTTCAAAGTCTCCGTCTCTGATGTCACAGAAGGCGCTGCTGATGTCACAGCTGGAGAACCACCGATTGGCTCTCTGCAGTCGGTCCTTCCTGGGCGTCAGCCGGCACAGAGCCTCTGATAGGCTGACCTGTAGCTCGTAGTCTCCAGCAGAACCAATGAGAGCAGAGCTTCAGACCCCTAGACACCCTCAACATGTTGTCCTTCATATGTCCGGCATGTCCTTTAGCCCCCCCCCCCCCCCCCCAACTACACACGATGCCCCCGAACTACCCCACCTACACGCGGCGAGGCCCCCCCACCTACACCCCACCGCCTCCAACTCACCGCCAACTGTCAGAACTGCTGCTGCCATCTGAGATCTGTCAGAAAGACGGGTAGAAAGAGTATTACAGTCTGTACTGGGTGAGTACTACTGTGTGTTCTAGCTGAGCATTACAGTATTAGGGTCCGGTTCTGGTCGATCTGGATCAGTTTCTTCTGCTCGCGGCTCAGAGATTCCAGGATGCTGTTAAATGTTCTGATGGCCTGAAACAAGAAACAATTACTTTAAACTCAAACAACTCAAATGTTCTAGATGCCAGACCAGCAGAGACCAGTCTTTTAATGACTGTTCTTAATTGTTTTTAAATCTTTTATTTTTGATTGTGTTTTTATGCTTTTAATTGTTTTTAAATCTTTTATTTTGCATTGTGTTTTTATGCTTTTAATGGTTTTATGTGAAGCACTTTGAATCACCTTGTGTTGAAATGTGCTATACAAATAAACTTGCCTTGCCTTGCCTTACCAGCACAGATCAGTATGAATTCATTTAGATTTTAATGGTTACCTCAAGTCTCAGAGGAAAGTGGATTTCTGGTTCCAGAGCGTACCGAGCCAGCTGAAGGAGAACCACAGACAGCTGACTGACTGAGAGGCAGACAGGTAGAGAGATAGACCGGTAGAGAGAAACACAGGTAAAGAGACAGACCGATGGAGAGAGACTGGTACAGAGACAGGCGGGTACAGACACAGGCGGGTACAGAGGCAGAGACAGACGGGTGCAGACACAGGCGGGTACAGACGGGTGCAGAGACGACAGACAGGTACAGAGATGACAGGCGGGTAGAGATGACAGGCGGGTACAGAGACAGACAGGTACAGAGATGACAGGCGGGTAGAGATGACAGACGGGTACAGAGACGACAGACAGGTACAGAGATGACAGGCGGGTAGAGATGACAGGCGGGTAGAGATGACAGGCGGGTAGAGATGACAGGCGGGTACAGAGACAGAGAGACAGACGGGTACAGAGACAGAGAGACAGACGGGTACAGAGACAGACGGGTACAGAGACGACAGACAGGTACAGAGATGACAGGCGGGTAGAGATGACAGGCGGGTAGAGATGACAGGCGGGTAGAGATGACAGGCGGGTAGAGATGACAGACAGGTACAGAGACGACAGACAGGTACAGAGACGACAGACAGGTACAGAGATGACAGGCGGGTAGAGATGACAGGCGGGTAGAGATGACAGACGGGTACAGAGACGACAGACAGGTACAGAGATGACAGGCGGGTAGAGATGACAGGCGGGTAGAGATGACAGGCGGGTACAGAGACAGACGGGTACAGAGACAGAGAGACAGACGGGTACAGAGACAGGCGGGTACAGAGACGACAGACAGGTACAGAGATGACAGGCGGGTAGAGATGACAGGCGGGTAGAGATGACAGGCGGGTAGAGATGACAGACAGGTACAGAGACGACAGACAGGTACAGAGATGACAGGCGGGTAGAGATGACAGGCGGGTAGAGATGACAGACGGGTACAGAGACGACAGACGGGTACAGAGACGACAGGCGGGTAGAGATGACAGGCGGGTAGAGATGACAGGCGGGTAGAGATGACAGACGGGTACAGAGACGACAGGCGGGTAGAGATGACATGCGGGTAGAGATGACAGGCGGGTAGAGATGACAGACGGGTACAGAGACGACAGGCGGGTAGAGATGACAGGCGGGTAGAGATGACAGGCGGGTAGAGAGACAGACGGGTACAGAGACAGACGGGTACAGAGACAGACGGGTACAGAGACAGACGGGTACAGAGATGACAGACGGGTACAGAGATGACAGACGGGTACAGAGATGACAGACGGGTACAGAGATGACAGACGGGTACAGAGATGACAGAAGGGTACAGAGACAGACGGGTACAGAGATGACAGGCGGGTAGAGATGACAGGCGGGTAGAGATGACAGACAGGTACAGAGATGACAGGCGGGTAGAGATGACAGGCGGGTAGAGATGACAGGCGGGTACAGAGACAGACGGGTACAGAGACAGACGGGTACAGAGACAGAGAGACAGACTGGTACAGAGACAGACGGGTACAGAGACAGAGAGACAGACGGGTACAGAGACAGACGGGTACAGAGACAGACGGGTGAACCCAACATGTGACACAAAGTGAATAGAATCTGACAAAAGATTAAAAACATAAAAAGGAAAGAAACCTGGAAGAGAAGCCTGACCCAGCAGCTGAGAGACGGGAGAGAGACGGACAGAGAGACGGGAGAGAGACGGAGAGAGAGACGGACAGAGAGACGGGAGAGAGACGGACAGAGAGACGGACAGAGAGACGGACAGAGAGACGGAGAGAGAGATGGGAGAGAGACGGACAGAGAGACGGGAGAGAGACGGACAGAGAGACGGACAGAGAGACGGGAGAGAGACGGGAGAGAGACGGACAGAGAGACGGACAGAGAGACGGACAGAGAGACGGACAGAGAGACGGGAGAGAGACGGAGAGAGAGACGGAGAGAGACGGGAGAGAGACGGGAGAGAGACGGACAGAGAGACGGGAGAGAGACGGACAGAGAGACGGAGAGAGAGACGGACAGAGAGACGGACAGAGAGACGGACAGAGAGACGGGAGAGAGACGGGAGAGAGACGGGAGAGAGAGACGGAGAGAGAGACGGAGAGAGAGACGGAGAGAGACGGGAGAGAGACGGGAGAGAGACGGGAGAGAGACGGAGAGAGAGACGGAGAGAGAGACGGAGAGAGAGACGGAGAGAGACGGGAGAGAGACGGGAGAGAGACGGGAGAGACAGTAGTGGTGATTTTAGCAGCCAAAATGAAAACAAGTGTTTATTATCAAACATTCAGTCATTTATAAAACACATGAAATACAGTCGTATTGTCATGTAGTAAAGCGTGCGTTGTGACTTCCAACACAACTCACACAGGATCATGTGACTAAAGCAGCACGGGCCTTAATTTCCCAGCATGCTCCTCACCTGGAAGTAGTCGTAAAACTCTTCCGCGAGGCTCAGCAGGGGGGCGGAGTTCCTCAGGTGGTCCGAGGTCAGAAGGTCGTGGATGGCCTCGAACCACAACACCACCTCAACAAACAAACAAACAAACATCAATTAAGGGAAACATTACTTTATTAGCATATTATTGAATTATGTTCATTTTATTAGTTACTTTTAGTGGATTATCAAACAATCAGATTACAAATTATTTTAAGAGTATATTTACTTTCTACAGATTACAGAACTACAGAGTAATTGATTACTTTGGCAGTCACCCCATGGTCGATGAGCTTCTGCAGATCGACTCTGTTCTCTGACAGAATCTCTAAAGACTTCAACACGACCACAACTCTGGAGAAACTGGACCCACACAGATCCTGAAACACCAACCAGCAACAAACAGGTGATTTAATGATTTACATACATACATAATCCTTTGGAAGAAGGAACGAAGGAACCTTTGGAGGAAGGAAGAAGGAACCTTTGGAAGAAGGAACCTTTGGAGGAAGGAAGAAGGAACCTTTGGACGAAGGAACCTTTGGAAGAAGGAACCTTTGGAGGAAAGAAGGAACCTTTGGAAGAAGGAACGAAGGAAGGAACCTTTGGAAGAAGGAACCTTGGAAGAAGGAACCTTTGGAATAAGGAACCTTGGAAGAAGGAACCTTTGGAATAAGGAACCTTGGAAGAAGGAACCTTTGGAATAAGGAACCTTTGGAAGAAGGAAGAAAGAACCTTTGGAAGAAGGAACGAAGGAACCTTTGGAAGAAGGAACGAAGGAACCTTTGGAAGAAGGAACGAAGGAACCTTTGGAAGAAGGAACGAAGGAACCTTTGGAGGAAGGAACGAAGGAACCTTTGGAGGAAGGAACGAAGGAAGGAACCTTTGGAAGAAGGAACCTTGGAAGAAGGAAGAAAGAACCTTTGGAAGAAGGAACGAAGGAACCTTTGGAAGAAGGAACCTTTGGAAGAAGGAACGAAGGAACCTTCGGAAGAAGGAACCTTTGGAAGGAGGAACGAAGGAACCTTTGGAAGGAGGAACGAAGGAACCTTTGGAAGGAACCATTGGAAGAAGTCAGCAGCTCAACGTCATGAAACATAATCAATAACTCAATCCCTATATTTCTGGTGACCAGTCTGTTACCTTGGTGACCAGCTGGTCCAGTCTGGTGAGCGTGGTGCTGGTCAGTCCTTCATGGTGGAGAACCGAAACCAGACCAGGAGGGTCCCCATGGACCAGACAGTTCTCTATCTGCACCTCCATCTGAGAGACAGACAGACAGACTTAAAGAGTCAGTGAACATATGGTCTCTATCTACAGAGTTAAAGTTACACTGAAGATAATGTTAACATTTCAGAGTTCATATTTTACACCACACTGAGAAGTGTTGCTCAGATTTGACACTAAGATGTAAATAACACTTGTAGTGTTATTTACATTTGACACTAAGACTCAAATATACTCTTCATGAGTGTTAGACCTACTTGACACTAAGTGTTGTTTCCACTGACTCTTGCCATTGTTAAAACATATTTACTCTTGTATTTACTCCCTATTAGTGTACTTTTTATCCAACACTTACTTATTTTAAATTGACTCCTTTTGAACTCTTCAACAGAATAACTTTGAAGCTAACACTTAAAACAATAAAACAAAAAAATGTCTGCGGTGGAAAAAAACAACAAACACCAGTATATCCATGTCTTAATAACAATTTATTAAAATAAAAACATTTTAGTTGCATACAATGTTCATTATCTTTAAGTGTAATCCTGTCCGTCAGACCTTTCATCCAGTTGAAGTCCAGACAACACGTCTCACCAGGTTTCTGAGCCAACAGATTAGCTGTGAAACGACAAGACAATATTCATTAAATATAAATACAAAGATTGACATAGTTTTGTTAAATGAATCCCCAAAGGAAGCTCACATTAAACATGCTACACATCAACTCACCTGTTGGGCCTCTTGATGCTGCTCTCCTTCTGGAGGGTGGAGGTTTCCTCAGCCTGAGAGCTGCAGCCTGCAGCTGTAAACACACATTAGAGGACTGCATGTCAGTAGACAGCAATATGACGCTCACGTTACTTTGATAACTGATAATTCAGTTGAACTGGACAAAAAAGAAACGATTGTCTGCAGTAACTGAATCCTGACTGACTAACTAGCTTTAAAGTTAATCCCATGAAGTCATGCAGTCAAAGGAACATTTGCAGTATTTATTATATTTCCTCCATGTACATTAAAACAATACAACACTGTCAGTCCTCCACATTGAGCTCTCGTGCCCATATTGTCCAGTTTGATGTTAGCTAGCTAGCCTAATGTTAGCTTAACGTGCAGCACATGTAAGCTAACCTTCAACTCGGTCCGTTAGCCCTCTGCTATTCAGTATGTCAAGACAATAAAACAACTGCAGTGTATGTTTAACAACAATATAACGGTGTTATAATTATTCTCTTCTGATTAAATGACAACATTTGGTTTCATAAGTGATTTAGAGAAACTTACCACGGTGTTTCAAGAGGTGCAAGATGGCGGTGAGGAAACTCACGATCCGTTAGACAGGAGACGGAGGTGGGCGGAGCCTCAGAGTACAGAGGTGGGCGGAGCCTCAGAGTACAGAGTACTTTCCAGAGTACACTATTACGTCTTGTAGCAGTGTACAAGTACATCAACACTGGGGGCGTTTTACTCTTGCTCTTGATGTACTTTGACACAGCTTTTTAACACTGAAAAGTTTAACTCTGATTATTTACAACGACACTGAGCAACACATTAGTAGTAATTACTCTTTCTGTTGTAATAACTCTGGAAGAGTTCATCTACTTTGACAATGCATATTTAACACTGGGGAATTTACTGTGCAGACACGCAGACAGGCAGGCAGGCAGACAGACAAACACAGGAAGTTGTCACCAGACCACTGACAAAATATTCAAATATTAATAGTGAATAAAAATAAAGATTTTATTATACTCCGAAGATAAAACTGATTTATCGTTATTTCATCACTTGTATTATTAAAAACCAGCAGCAACAAGAGTTTTATTTTGGTGGGGCACTTCCCACGGCCTGACAGCAGGGGGCGCTGCAGGCTGCCCTTTAAACCCAGGATGGACAAAATAACAGCTGCAGTGACACGACTCGGATCACGTCACATGACTGAGCTTTCATATTATATTCATATAGTATCATAATTAGGGGCTCACGCGGGACTTAAGTGGGTCAATAACTTGAAGCAACAACAAGTTGAAACGAACAATTATCAAAGAATCCATAATCCGGTTTATTTACCATCACGTGTCTTCTGTCGGCGTGTCGGGAGAATGCACGGCCGCGCGCACAGGTGCCGCTAATTAACTCATCAGAGGAGGAAATAGTCCCAACACAGCGGAGGGATACCAGCTGCTGTTCGGGAGCTGACGGAGGAATCGATAATGGTTTTATTAAAGAGGAAAGTATTGAAACAATATTCAGAAAGCAATCAAATAAACCAGATGCATCAATCTCTCAGCCATTAATAAATATTTTTTATATTAATGTTTTTTATGTTTAGTGTTTATCATATGTTTGGTGTTTATTGTATTTATGTTTATGTTTAGTGTTTATTATATTTAATGTTTATTATATTTATGTTTAGTGTTTATTATGTTTATGTGTAGTGTTTATTATATTTAATGTTTATTAGTGCCCGAGCACTGACGTAGTCAGAGCGGAGGACCTATTGTGTTTATTCTTATTATTCGTATTTGCCTTCTTTGCGTAGGGATTTATGTTTAGTGTTTATTATAATTCATTTGTATTATATTTATGTTTATTATGTTAATGATTAGTGTTTATTATAGTTATGTTTAGTGTTTTTATGTTTATTAGATTTTTGTTTAGTGTTTATTATATCTTTGTTTCTGTTTAGTGTTGATTATATTTCATGTTTATTATATCTATGTTTAGTGTTTATTATATCTATGTTTAGTGTTTATTATATTTATGTTTATGTTTAGTGTATTCATGTTTGGTGTTTAGTGTTTATTATATTTAATGTTTTTTATGTTTATTATATTAATGTTTTGTGTTTAATGTTTATTTTAATACATTGTATTTATGTTTAGTGTTCATTATAGTTCATGTTTATTATATTAATGTTTAGTGTTTATTATATTTATGTTTAGTGTTTATTATATTTATGTTTAGTGTTTATTGTATTCATTGTGGGTTATTAATGGTTTTTATGTGTATGTTTAGTTTTTATTATATTAATGTTTAGTGTTTATTATATTAATGTTTAGTGTTTTCTATTTCTTAATGTATTTATAATAAATGGGTCAGACAGACAGGCAGACAGGCAGACAGGCAGACAGGCAGACAGGCAGACAGGCAGACAGGCAGACAGACAGACAGACAGACAGGCAGAGGGGTAGAAGCTGACATCCTCTTGTCCTTTAATTGATGACTAATGAGTTTGTTTGTTTTAGGAGAAACACTGAAGTGTTTATACAACACGCACACACACCTATGTGTGTGTGCGTGTGTGTGTGTGTGTTTCTCTGGATCAGCATCTTTAAAACTCATCAATCAGACAAACGGATTCTCTTGATTATTGATTCTAAAGAGAAAATGCAACAACAACAATAATAATTATTATTAAAACTATTATTCTAATGAAAGTGATGAAAATAAAAACAATAATTGAATATTCTGTTTTTAATGCCATGTCACCCCCACCAACCTGAGCGCGCCGCTTTCACCTCACCCCTGTTTCTCTCTCACCTGTCTCTCTCTCGCCTGTCTCTCTCTCTCTCACTTCGCACCTGAGACTCTCCGGAGCCGCACGCGCCGTCTGGAGGAGAGCGCGGACTTTACCTCGAAACTTCACTTCTCTTTTGTTTCTGGACCCTCTGAACCTGGGACCGGACCAGGACCAGGACCAGGACTATGTCTCGGGCGGAAGAGCGTGAAGAGGCGGACTGTGTGTGTTCGGTCGGGATGAAGTTCACGTGGGACATCAACGACCCCAAACTGCCGCAGGTGGAGGGCCGAGGAGGGAGGGATATCTATCTATCTATCTATATGTATATATTTATATATATCGTCATATTAAAACTTCATATTAAATAATTGAACATTAACTGTGTTTCAGAGAAACTGAACGATATAATAAGGAAATGTGATACAAACTATATATCTTTATATCTATATTAATAATATAGTTTGTAGTATAATACATATCTGTTATATTATAGCATGTATATATTTCAATATAATTAATACATGTAAACAGTAATATCTGTTATATAAATAATATCTGATCTATAATCTAACCTGATACTGAACAAAGATCTCATAAATATACTAATACTATTTCTGTGAAGTTCAAATGAATATATATATATAAAATATTGGAAATTGAAAATATTGAATAAAATCCATCGTTTCTCAACCGAGATATTAATATATTAATAATTGTATAACTATAATTATACTAAAAGGTGGAATGAGCACCTCAATGACACCAGGAGGCAGGAAGTCTCAACACATATATTCAGACTATACCTTGAATAATAATAATATAAATAATAACAAGAACAGCAATAATAACAATACAACAATAATAATAGCATTACAATAATAATTATACAATAATAACAATAACAATAAAGTAGCCCGTAAAGGTCTCTTATTTACTGACTTTGTTTCTTCTTGTTCTGAGTTTGTTCTCATGGTTGAACTTATTGTTACTATGTTTAACTTAGTGTAACCTTTTGTAACTTAATGTAACTTATTATAACTTATTGTAACTTATTGTATAGTAACTTATTGTAATGTAATGTAACTTATCGTAACTATTGTAACTTATTATAACTTATTTTACTTATTGTAACTTATTGCAACTTATAACTTATTGCAACTTATTATAACTTTTTGTAACATAACTTATTTTACTTATTGAGACTTATTATAACTTATTATAACTTATAACAACTTATCATAACTTATTATAACTTATTTTACTTATTGTAACTTGTTGTAAGTCAGCTAAATTAAATGTAATTTGACATATAACAGATATTAATTATTGATAATATTACTGTAATAATGTATATTTAGTAATTATATTAAAATATAAATGTACACCTGCTATATAGTTTCCAATCAAACTATTTTCAATATTTATAAATACAATATTTGAGTAATTAAGAAAATCTCAAAAATATTCTTCATTTTTTTCACTTTAATTTCCTCTAAATATAATTTTGTATTTTGAAAAACTGAATCTCCTAAAACTTATAAATACAAATATAATTTATTTAGAGGAAATATGATTACGAATAAAGACACCTTTTATTCTTATATGATATATATTAGATCCATTATTTTACATAATCAATCTTTTATTTTATTTAAGTCACTTTGAGTCAAAAGATGTTATGTATTTAGTTGTTTTATGGTTTTATGTTTATGTTATGTTTTTTATTTATTTATTAGTCTCAAAGATCTGCATGTTTATATAAATCCTCTATGTCTTTCAATTCTCAGCAATATCAGAAATGTATAAATAACAATATAATAAAATATAATATATCTAAACGCCACAAACTAATCCGAGTTTATATATTTGTATATTTATACACTTATATTGTATGTATACATCCATTTGTATATTTATAATTTATATATTTATATTTTATGTTTATATATCTAAAATGTATAGTTCATGTCTTTATTCATGGGAGCAGATTGACTTTAAGTAAACAAGCAGATAAAGGAATAAATTAATGAACTAATGAATGAACCAGTAAACCAGTGAACCAGTGAACCAACAAACCAGTGAACCAGTGAACCAACAAACCAGTGAACCAGTGAACCACTAAACCACTAAACCAGTAAACCACTAAACCAGTAAACCACTAAACCAGTAAACCACTAAACCAGTAAACCAGTGAATCGGTGAACCAGTAAACCAGTGTAAGGAGGGTTCCTCTGAAGGGTTTCTGAAGGTTGTGGATCTGCTGACTCGGCTCTTCTGTGTTGTTGATCAAACAAAAGAAACTGGTTTTCATATTTTTGAGTCAGTGATCCCAAAACAAACAGAGTTTTTTTCAGCTGGAGCCGCTAATCAATATCTCTGATTGATCAATGACTCGGAGCTTCATGTTCAGACTTTTTACAAACAAGTTCCTTCATCAGATAATTAAAACAGATAGAGCGACTCTTTACGTCATCTGAGGTCTGAGATTAACCTGTCTGTCTGTCTGTCTGTCTGTCTGTCTGTCTGTCTGTCTGTCTGTCTGTCTGTCTGTCTGTCTGTCTGTCTGTCTGTCTGTCTGTCTGTCTGTCTGTCTGTCTGTCTGTCTGTCTGTCTGTCTGTCTGTCTGTCTGTCTGTCTGTCTGTCTGTCTGTCTGTCTGTCTGTCTGTCTGTCTGTCTGTCTGTCTGTCTGTCTGTAGGACACAAAGCAGTTTGACCCGTTCCAGGAGTGGACAGACGGTTACGTTCGATACATCTACAGTTGTGAGTAACATGTGACCTCAAAAGAGCCTTAAACTGACTGTTATATATAACAGTCAGTTTAAGGCTCTCTGTATATATATATATATATATATATATATATATACACATACATACATACACACACACACACACACACACACACACACACACACACACACACACACACACACACACACACACACACACACACACACACACACACACACACACACACACACACACACACACACACACACACACACACACACACACACACACACACACACACACACACACACACATACATACCGCGTACCGTCGCAGGTTGGTTTCCTAACGTGCCGTCTGTCCTCAGCGGACGATAAAAACGCCCAGAGGCACCTCTCCGGCTGGGCCATGAGGAACACCAACAACCACAACTGCCAGATCCTGAAGAAGTCGTGTCTGGGCGTCGTGGTCTGCTCGCGCGGCTGCTCGCTGCCAGACGGCTGCCGGCTGACGCTGCGCCCGGCCATCTGCGACAAGGCTCGGCAGAAACAGCAGAGTAAGAACAGGTGTCCTCCACCCGCTCAGGTGTCCTCCCCCCGCTCAGGTGTCCTCCGCCCGCTCAGGTGTCCTCCGCCCGCTCAGGTGTCCTCCGCCCGCTCAGGTGTCCTCCGCCCGCTCAGGTGTCCTCCGCCCGCTCAGGTGTCCTCCACCGGTCCCCACCCACCACCTGACCGAACTTGTTGTGTTTCAGAGAAGCTGTGTCCAAGCTGCAACGCCGGCCTTGAGCTGCTGCCGTGTCGCGGCCACAGTGGTTACCCCGTCACCAACTTCTGGAGGGTCGATGGAAAGGCCATCTTCTTCCAGGTGTGCACCTTTACCTTCAACATGCTAAACATGTGACATTGACGCTTTGCACCTCATCCACATGGGTTTTTTCCAAAGCCTTTTAGTCCTGACAGTCTGAGCCGGTTTAACTAGATCCAGATCAACCAGATCCTGGACACCTACTAGTGTTTCCACATTAGGATTTATTCATACTTTATATATATATATATAAACACACACACACACACATATACCCCAGCACGCTATAAGATATAATCAAATCCTGTATTTTGAAGAATCAGTCTGTTGTTGTACTTACTGTTGTTGTGGTCCTTCAGGCCAAAGGGGTCCACGATCATCCCAGACCCGAGTCCAAGTCGGAGACCGAAGCCAGAAGGAGTTCGGTAAAGAGACGAGTCAGCTCGCCACCTTTCACACCCAAGAGACGACTCATCGAAACCCAGGTTGACAACAAAAAACAACAGCTGTTTGTTGATGCTGGTGTTGTTTATTGTTTATTGATTAGTTTATTTGTTGTTTTCTGTTTCAGGCTCTGGGCCCCGCCCTCCTCTCCTGTGTCGATCCATCAGACAGAATGTCCTTCATTGAGCCCAACTTCCCGCAGCATTACCCAGCATTCCAGAGTCCAGAGCCCTACTACAACCCCCATAATGCACTAGGAGAGGCCCCACCCACACTGCAGAAACCAACCAATCCTAGGCTTTACATGGGCAGGCCCAGCTACGAGTTCCAAGGATACTTGACCTCGCCTTCGTATCCCATGACATCTGACCTCTGTGACCCAAGGTCAGCCTCACAAACTCCAAACCAGATCCACAACCTTTAAATCCTTTTGGAGTGAAACCAGATTCTGGCAATCTAACCAAGTGTAAACCAGATTCTGCTAAATCCTGGCAGACCGAGCAGGTCTTGACAGTCTAAACAGGTCTAATTCAGACCATGACACAGCAGACTTAACTGGTCTGAACCAGATTCTTAGATTGTAAACTAAATCTTGATAGTCCAAACAGGTTTGAACTCAATCCTTGTTTCTGTGCAGGGTGGCTCCAGTCCTGGGTTCCTCCTCTTCCTCCACATCCTCCTCGGCTCCTCTCTCCTCCCCCTGCTCCTCTTTTGACCCCCAGACCAAGTCTCCTGCAGGCTGGAAGGAGATGCTGAAGAGCTCCGCCCCCTATAGTGACAACCACCATTACTACAGCGCAGAGTACCCCTGCCGCTACCCCACCAACGCCCCTGGGTCCCCCGCCGCATTGCAGACCATCATCACAACAACAACTAAGGTGAGTAGAGTTCAACAGTAGGGTCCAGCTGCAGACCTTAAGGTGTGTGAGACACCTTACACCTGGGGACCCTACTCTCTTCTTATTGGCTGATTGGACTAGCAGATCGTAATACATTTTTATGGTAAATCTTCTTCTGGTATTTTCGTAAACTGAACATGTGGTTTGGTAGATGGGACGGTTGGTCAGGCGTAAGAGGAGCTGTTCCGGTCCCATTAAAACCAGTTCTGATCATCCACAGGTCTCCTATCAGCCCTGTCCGAAGCCTCCTGCTGCGCTCCCATACCAGTCGTGTCCTAAACCTTCCACCGGCCTCTCGTCCTATCAGCCCTGTGCTCCTCCAAAACCTCCAGGCCTCCCGGGTTGCTCCTCTCTGCTGGAGGATCCCTCCTCTTCCTCGTACTCCACCGAGGTGAAGGTCACGGAGGAGTCGGGTGGAGTCATCAAGTCTCTGTCGTTTCAGCCCGAACCTCTGCAGACCAAAACAGAGCGGTCTGACAGCTACGACTACCGCTATGCATACCCCAACACGTACCGCTATGACGACTACTGAGGCAGCACTACCTCACCTTCATGTTCTCAAAGAAGATCCTTTTCAAGCTCTTCTATTGCTTGAAAACACCACATTGGAATGAGAATAAAGTCAAACTAAGATCTTAAAAACAGGATTCTGTTGGACAAAAATACAGAAACAGAAGAGTCGACTTACTTGGTGTTTCTGGAGCTTTCAGCCATATCTTATGACTTTCCTCATTTAATGGTTTTGATAGTTGTCCGATGACCTGAATGTGGAATATTGATACAAACATATTCATCGTGGAAATGGTCTCTGCAGTCAGATCAGTTACCATGTAATTAAGGTGTGTCACTTCCTTTAAGGTCCTCAGACGTGAGGTGTGTCACTTCCTTTAAGGTCCTCAGACGTGAGGTGTGTCACTTCCTTAAGGTCCTCAGACGTGAGGTGTGTCACTTCCTTAAGGTCCTCAGACGTGAGGTGTGTCACTTCCTTAAGGTCCTCAGACGTGAGGTGTGTCACTTCCTTAAGGTCCTCAGACGTGAGGTGTGTCACTTCCTTTAAGGTTCTCAGACGTGACGTGTGTCACTTCCTTTAAGGTCCTCAGACGTGACGTGTGTCACTTCCTTTAAGGTCCTCAGACGTGAGGTGTGTCACTTCCTTTAAGGTCCTCAGACGTGAGGTGTGTCACTTCCTTAAGGTCCTCAGACGTGAGGTGTGTCACTTCCTTTAAGGTCCTCAGACGTGAGGTGTGTCACTTCCTTTAAGGTCCTCAGACGTGAGGTGTGTCACTTCCTTAAGGTCCTCAGACGTGAGGTGTGTCACTTCCTTTAAGGTCCTCAGACGTGAGGTGTGTCACTTCCTTTAAGGTCCTCAGACGTGAGTATGTGATGTCACGTGACAACAAACTACCCCCAGTCTACCGAGGAAAACCATGAGATATGGCTGAAAGCTTCAACACCACAACAGCAATGTAACTTTGGTGAATTTATGGTTGTTTCCAAAGACAGTATGAACCTTTACAATCAGAATTCCGTTATTTTTACATGATGTCAAACCATAACGTAATTATCACAAAGAACCACGTCTTGTTTTATGTTTGATCATATTTGCGTAAGAAGCCTCCTAATTTCTGACCTGATGATTTAATATATTGAAAAGGATGTCAGTGCATTCAGATGGTCCAGTGAGCTTCTCATGATGTATGTTTTCTATTGTTTGGGTTATTTATGGCACCAGTCAGTGAACCTGCAGTATGAAACACACTGGGCTGTTTCTGAATGAAACTAACAAACTGAACCGAACCATTGTTGACTGAAGAGATGTGTGAGATGAAAAGATGTTAAATGTTCTCACGTTCATGTAAAGTGACGTCTCACATTAAACAAACTGCTGTACAGACTTGTACTTTTCTCTTTTCTTAAATAAACTAAATGTTTGAAGACTGACCAGCACACATTTTATGTGAGTAAACATGACATATTTTAAGTTAACAGCACAAAAAAACAGACATTATTAATTAACCACAGTTGAACACATTGAAACACATTTAATAACAAAATGTAAATTCATGACGATATCACCACCTCAACTTACACGTCTATAAACTTTAAACACAGAGTTCTTAATCACTTTAATGTTTACATTGAAACTCAATGATTTGACATTTTTAGTCTCTGAGGTTGAGATGAAATCACACGAGATGGACCTCACATTGTCAAGACCTGCTTCCCCTCCTCGGTCCGGAGCCTCGTGGTGAGCACCCACAGGATCAAAGAGCCGTTGTCTGGATGTTCCAGTCTGTATGAGTAATAAACGTTGTTTTGACAAGAACGCGTCAGAACAGGAATCGTTGTTCTGTCCTCAGTGTGAACCTCACACGCCTACTCTTTCAGTGCCTTCCATTACACTCAGTACTGGTCTCATTAACGTCCACCAGTTAGTGATTATGTTCAAAGGCTGAACCAGTTCACATTTCATTACATTACATTTAGCAGACGCTTTTATCCAAAGCGACTTACAATAACTACCATGAAAACAAACTCAGAAACACAAGAGTCCAGAAAGTATAATTACATTACATTAACATCCACCAGTACGTAATTGAGGGTCCAACACCAGGTGAGGGTCCAACACCAGGTGAGGGTCCACCACCGGGTTAGGGTCCAACACCAGGTGAGGGTCCAACACTAGGTGAGGGTCCACCACCGGGATAGGGTCCAACACCAGGTGAGGGTCCACTACCGGGTGAGGGTCCAACACCAGGTGAGGGTCCAACACCAAGTGAGGGTCCACCACCAGGTTAGGGTCCAACACCAGGTGAGGGTCCAACACCAGGTGAGGGTTCAACACTAGGTGAGACACCAACAGGTTAGACACTACTAGGTGAGACACCAACAGGTGAGACACTACTAGGTGAGACACCAACAGGTGAGACACTACTAGGTGAGACATTACTAGGTGAGACATTACTAGGTGAGACACCAGGTGAGACACTACTAGGTGAGACACCAACAGATGAGACACTACTAGGTGAGACACCAACAGATGAGACATTACTAGGTGAGACATTACTAGGTGAGACATTACTAGGTGAGACATTACTAGGTGAGACACCAACATATGAGACATTACTATGTGAGACATTACTAGGTGAGACGCCAACAGGTGAGACACTACTAGGTGAGACCCCAACAGGTAAGACACTACTAGGCGAGACACCAACAGGTGAGACACTACTAGGTGAGACACCAACAGGTGAGACACTACTAGGTGAGACACCAACAGGTGAGACACCAACAGGCGAGACACCAACAGATGAGACACTACTAGGTGAGACACCAACAGATGAGACACTACTAGGTGAGACACCAACAGGTGAGACACCAACAGGCGAGACACCAACAGATGAGACACTACTAGGTGAGACACCAACAGGTGAGACACTACTAGGTGAGACACCAGGTGAGACACTACTAGGTGAGACACCAACAGATGAGACACTACTAGGTGAGACATCAACAGGTGAGACACTACTAGGTGAGACCCCAACAGGTGAGATACTACTAGGTGAGACACCAACAGGTGAGACACTACTAGGTGAGACACCAACAGGTGAGACACCAACAGGCGAGACACCAACAGATGAGACACTACTAGGTGAGACACCAACAGGTGAGACACTACTAGGTGAGACACCAGGTGAGACACTACTAGGTGAGACACCAACAGATGAGACACTACTAGGTGAGACATCAACAGGTGAGACACTACTAGGTGAGACCCCAACAGGTGAGACACTACTAGGTGAGACACCAACAGGTGAGACACTACTAGGTGAGACACCAACAGGTGAGACACTACTAGGTGAGACCCCAACAGGTGAGACACTACTAGGTGAGACACCAACAGGTGAGACACTACTAGGTGAGACCCCAACAGATGAGACACTACTAGGTGAGACACCAACAGGTGAGACACTACTAGGTGAGACACCAACAGGTGAGACACCAACAAGTGAGACACTACTAGGTGAGACACCAATAGGTGAGACACTACTAGGTGAGACACCAACAGGTGAGACACTACTAGGTGAGACACCAACAGGTGAGACACTACTAGGTGAGACACTACTAGGTGAGACACTACTAGGTGAGACACTACTAGGTGAGACACCAACAGGTGAGACACCAACAGGCGAGACACCAACAGATGAGACACCAACAGATGAGACACTACTAGGTGAGACACCAGGTGAGACACCAACAGATGAGACACTACTAGGTGAGACACCAACAGGTGAGACACTACTAGGTGAGACACCAACAGGTGAGACACCAACAGGTGAGACACTACTAGGTGAGACACCAACAGGTGAGACACTACTAGCTGAGACCCCAACAGATGAGACACTACTAGGTGAGACACCAACAGGTGAGACACTACTAGGTGAGACACCAACAGGTGAGACACCAACAAGTGAGACACTACTAGGTGAGACACCAACAGGTGAGACACTACTAGGTGAGACACCAACAGGTGAGACACTACTAGGTGAGACACCAACAGGTGAGACACTACTAGGTGAGACACCAACAGGTGAGACACTACTAGGTGAGACACCAGGTGAGACACTACTAGGTGAGACACTACTAGGTGAGACACTACTAGGTGAGACACCAACAGGTGAGACACCAACAGGCGAGACACCAAAAGATGAGACACTACTAGGTGAGACACCAACAGGTGAGACACTACTAGGTGAGACACCAGGTGAGACACTACTAGGTGAGACACCAACAGATGAGACACTACTAGGTGAGACACCAGGTGAGACACCAACAGATGAGACACTACTAGGTGAGACCCCAACAGGTGAGACACTACTAGGTGAGAAACCAACAGGTGAGACACCAACAGGTGAGACAATACTAGGTGAGACACCAGGTGAGACACTACTAGGTGAGACACCAACAGATGAAACACTACTAGGTGAGACATCAACAGATGAGACATTACTAGGTGAGACCCCAACAGGTGAGACACTACTAGGTGAGAAACCAACAGGTGAGACACCAACAGGTGAGACACTACTAGGTGAGACACCAACAGGTGAGACACCAACAGGTGAGACACTACTAGGTGAGACCCCAACAGGTGAGACACTACTAGGTGAGACACCAACAGGTGAGACACCAACAGGTGAGACACTACTAGGTGAGACACCAACAGGTGAGACACCAACAGGTGAGACACTACTAGGTGAGACACCAACAGGTGAGACACTACTAGGTGAGACCCCAACAGATGAGACACTACTAGGTGAGACACCAACAGGTGAGACACTACTAGGTGAGACACCAACAGGTGAGACACCAACAAGTGAGACACTACTAGGAGAGACACCAACAGGTGAGACACTACTAGGTGAGACACCAACAGGTGAGACACTACTAGGTGAGACACCAACAGGTGAGACACTACTAGGTGAGACACCAGGTGAGACACTACTAGGTGAGACACTACTAGGTGAGACACTACTAGGTGAGACACCAACAGGTGAGACACCAACAGGCGAGACACCAAAAGATGAGACACTACTAGGTGAGACACCAACAGGTGAGACACTACTAGGTGAGACACCAGGTGAGACACTACTAGGTGAGACACCAACAGATGAGACACTACTAGGTGAGACATCAACAGATGAGACATTACTAGGTGAGACCCCAACAGGTGAGACACTACTAGGTGAGAAACCAACAGGTGAGACACCAACAGGTGAGACACTACTAGGTGAGACACCAACAGGTGAGACACTACTAGGTGAGACATTACTAGGTGAGACATTACTAGGTGAGACATTACTAGGTGAGACATTACTAGGTGAGACACCAACAGATGAGACACTACTAGGTGAGACATCAACAGGTGAGACACTACTAGGTGAGACCCCAACAGGTGAGACACTACTAGGTGAGACACCAACAGGTGAGACACTACTAGGTGAGACACCAACAGGTGAGACACTACTAGGTGAGACCCCAACAGGTGAGACACCAACAGGTGAGACACTACTAGGTGAGACACCAACAGGTGAGACACTACTAGGTGAGACCCCAACAGATGAGACACTACTAGGTGAGACACCAACAGGTGAGACACTACTAGGTGAGACACCAACAAGTGAGACACCAATAGGTGAGACACTACTAGGTGAGACACCAACAGGTGAGACACTACTAGGTGAGACACTACTAGGTGAGACACTACTAGGTGAGACACTACTAGGTGAGACACCAACAGGTGAGACACCAACAGGCGAGACACCAACAGATGAGACACTACTAGGTGAGACACCAACAGGTGAGACACTACTAGGTGAGACACCAGGTGAGACACTACTAGGTGAGACACCAACAGATGAGACACTACTAGGTGAGACATCAACAGATGAGACATTACTAGGTGAGACCCCAACAGGTGAGACACTACTAGGTGAGAAACCAACAGGTGAGACACCAACAGGTGAGACACTACTAGGTGAGACACCAACAGGTGAGACACCAACAGGTGAGACACTACTAGGTGAGACCCCAACAGGTGAGACACTACTAGGTGAGAGACCAACAGGTGAGACACCAACAGGTGAGACACTACTAGGTGAGACACCAACAGGTGAGACACCAACAGGCGAGACACCAAAAGATGAGACACTACTAGGTGAGACACCAACAGGTGAGACACTACTAGGTGAGACACCAGGTGAGACACTACTAGGTGAGACACCAACAGATGAGACACTACTAGGTGAGACATCAACAGATGAGACATTACTAGGTGAGACCCCAACAGGTGAGACACTACTAGGTGAGAAACCAACAGGTGAGACACCAACAGGTGAGACACTACTAGGTGAGACACCAACAGGTGAGACACTACTAGGTGAGAACCCCAACAGGTGAGACACTACTAGGTGAGACACCAACAGGTGAGACACCAACAGGTGAGACACTACTAGGTGAGACACCAACAGATGAGACACTACTAGGTGAGACACCAACAGATGAGACATTACTAGGTGAGACATTACTAGGTGAGACATTACTAGGTGAGACACCAACATATGAGACATTACTATGTGAGACATTACTAGGTGAGACGCCAACAGGTGAGACACTACTAGGTGAGACCCCAACAGGTAAGACACTACTAGGCGAGACACCAACAGGTGAGACACCAACAGGCGAGACACCAACAGATGAGACACTACTAGGTGAGACACCAACAGGTGAGACACTACTAGGTGAGACACCAGGTGAGACACTACTAGGTGAGACACCAACAGATGAGACACTACTAGGTGAGACATCAACAGGTGAGACACTACTAGGTGAGACCCCAACAGGTGAGACACTACTAGGTGAGACACCAACAGGTGAGACACTACTAGGTGAGACACCAGGTGAGACACTACTAGGTGAGACACCAACAGATGAGACACTACTAGGTGAGACATCAACAGGTGAGACACTACTAGGTGAGACACTACTAGGTGAGACACCAACAGGTGAGACACTACTAGGTGAGACACCAACAGGTGAGACACTACTAGGTGAGACCCCAACAGGTGAGACACTACTAGGTGAGACACCAACAGGTGAGACACTACTAGGTGAGACCCCAACAGATGAGACACCAACAGGTGAGACACCAACAAGTGAGACACTACTAGGTGAGACACCAATAGGTGAGACACTACTAGGTGAGACACCAACAGGTGAGACACTACTAGGTGAGACACCAACAGGTGAGACACTACTAGGTGAGACACCAACAGGTGAGACACTACTAGGTGAGACACTACTAGGTGAGACCCCAACAGGTGAGACACTACTAGGTGAGACACCAACAGGTGAGACACTACTAGGTGAGACACCAACAGGTGAGACACTACTAGGTGAGACCCCAACAGGTGAGACACTACTAGGTGAGACACCAACAGGTGAGACACTACTAGGTGAGACACCAACAGGTGAGACACTACTAGGTGAGACCCCAACAGATGAGACACTACTAGGTGAGACACCAACAGGTGAGACACCACTAGGTGAGACACCAACAGGTGAGACACCAACAAGTGAGACACTACTAGGTGAGACACCAATAGGTGAGACACTACTAGGTGAGACACCAACAGGTGAGACACTACTAGGTGAGACACCAACAGGTGAGACACTACTAGGTGAGACACCAACAGGTGAGACACTACTAGGTGAGACACTACTAGGTGAGACACTACTAGGTGAGACACCAACAGGTGAGACACCAACAGGCGAGACACCAACAGATGAGACACTACTAGGTGAGACACCAACAGGTGAGACACTACTAGGTGAGACACCAGGTGAGACACTACTAGGTGAGACACCAACAGATGAGACACTACTAGGTGAGACATCAACAGATGAGACATTACTAGGTGAGACCCCAACAGGTGAGACACTACTAGGTGAGAAACCAACAGGTGAGACACCAACAGGTGAGACACTACTAGGTGAGACACCAACAGGTGAGACACCAACAGGTGAGACACTACTAGGTGAGACCCCGACAGGTGAGACACTACTAGGTGAGACACCAACAGGTGAGACACTACTAGGTGAGACACCAACAGGTGAGACACCAACAGGTGAGACACTACTAGGTGAGACACCAACAGGTGAGACACTACTAGGTGAGACCCCAACAGATGAGACACTACTAGGTGAGACACCAACAGGTGAGACACTACTAGGTGAGACACCAACAGGTGAGACACTACTAGGTGAGACACCAACAGGTGAGACACTACTAGGTGAGACACCAACAGGTGAGACACTACTAGGTGAGACACTACTAGGTGAGACACTACTAGGTGAGACACTACTAGGTGAGACACCAACAGGTGAGACACCAACAGGCGAGACACCAACAGATGAGACACCAACAGGTGAGACACTACTAGGTGAGACACCAGGTGAGACACTACTAGGTGAGACACCAACAGATGAGACACTACTAGGTGAGACACCAACATATGAGACATTACTATGTGAGACATTACTGGGTGAGACGCCAACAGGTGAGACACTACTAGGTGAGACCCCAACAGGTAAGACACTACTAGGCGAGACACCAACAGGTGAGACACTACTAGGTGAGACACCAACAGGTGAGACACCAACATATGAGACATTACTATGTGAGACATTACTGGGTGAGACGCCAACAGGTGAGACACTACTAGGTGAGACCCCAACAGGTAAGACACTACTAGGCGAGACACCAACAGGTGAGACACTACTAGGCGAGACACCAACAGGTGAGACACTACTAGGTGAGACACCAACAGGTGAGACACTACTAGGTGAGACACCAACAGGTGAGACACTACTAGGTGAGACACCAACAGATGAGACACTACTAGGTGAGACATCAACAGGTGAGACACTACTAGGTGAGACCCCAACAGGTGAGACACTACTAGGTGAGACACCAACAGGTGAGACACTACTAGGTGAGACACCAACAGGTGAGACACTACTAGGTGAGACACCAACAGGTGAGACACTACTAGGTGAGACCCCGACAGGTGAGACACTACTAGGTGAGACACCAACAGGTGAGACACTACTAGGTGAGACACCAACAGGTGAGACACCAACAGGTGAGACACCAACAGGCGAGACACCAACAGATGAGACACCAACAGGTGAGACACTACTAGGTGAGACACCAGGTGAGACACTACTAGGTGAGACACCAACAGGTGAGACACTACTAGGTGAGACACCAACAGGTGAGACACCAACAGGTGAGACACTACTAGGTGAGACACCAACAGGTGAGACACTACTAGGTGAGACACCAACAGGTGAGACACTAATAGGTGAGACACCAACAGGTGAGACACTACTAGGTGAGAAACCAACAGGTGAGACCTCGAAACAATGACTCGTTTCCAGTCATGTTTTTAAAAGCCCGTTCTCTCTTCTGATTGGCTGCTGAAGCAGTTTTGGTATTTGTGTTGGTGAAAGATGTTTTGTAGCTCACCTGTAGCCCAGGTGAGCTGCAGGTGATCCTGAGCTGTGGAACGCTATCTGTCACCAACATCAGGCTGACTTCTTATCTTTTCATCTGCTTCTCTTTTTCTCTGCTGATCGACATCACTACTTTTTCACACGCAAATCATTTCATTCTTCTTCTTCTTCTTCTTCTTCTTCTTCTTCTTCTTCTTCTTCTTCTTCTTCTTCTTCTTCTTCTTCTTCTTCTTCTTCTTCTTCTTCTTCTTCTTCTTCTTCTTCTTCTTCTTCTTCTTCTTCTTCTTCTTCTTCTTCTTCTTCTTCTTCTTCTTCTTCTTCTTCTTCTTCTTCTTCTTCTCTCCGCTAAATAAATCATCATCTGACATGAGATACTTTTCCAAACAACGACCCCCCCACATCCATCCATCCATCCATCCGTCCCTCACTCTGATGTGGCTCTGCACTAATGGATGTTTTCAATTTGATGCTACATGCTTGTGATTTACAACAGAGACACAGACAGACAGACAGACAGACAGACAGACAGACAGACAGACAGACAGACAGACAGACAGACAGACAGACAGACAGACAGACAGACAGAGAGAGAGAGAGAGAAATAGGGGGAGAGACACAGAGAGAGAGAGACGGAGAGAGAGGGAGAGAGACAGAGAGAGACAGAGGAAGAGAGAGAGACAGAGACAGAGACAGACGTCATCACATCATCATCATCATCTTCAGTAATATTTTAATCTTCATCTTCATCATCTAACTTTCATCTTCCTCTTCTTCTTCATCATCATCATCGTAGAAGAATCCAAAGACACATCATGTGTTAATATAATAGACTATATAAAACTTTAATAATACATTATTATAACTATATATATATATATATATATATATATATATATATATATATACAACTTCAATAAACTATTATAACTATATGTATAAAACTTTAATAAACTATTACAACTATATATATATATAACTTTAACAATACATTATTATAACTATATGCATACAACTTTAATAAACTATTATAACTATATGTATACAACTTTAATAATAAACTATTATAACTATATAAATACAACTTTAATAATAAACTATTATAACTGTATATATAACTTTAATAATACATTATTATAACTATATATATATATATATATATATATATATATATACAACTTCAATAAACTATTATAACTATATGTATAAAACTTTAATAAACTATTACAACTATATATATATATAACTTTAACAATACATTATTATAACTATATGCATACAACTTTAATAAACTATTATAACTATATGTATACAACTTTAATAATAAACTATTATAACTATATAAATACAACTTTAATAATAAACTATTATAACTGTATATATAACTTTAATAATACATTATTATAACTATATATATATATATATATATACAACTTCAATAAACTATTATAACTATATGTATAAAACTTTAATAAACTATTACAACTATATATATATATAACTTTAACAATACATTATTATAACTATATGCATACAACTTTAATAAACTATTATAACTATATGTATACAACTTTAATAATAAACTATTCTAACTATATATAACTATAATAATAAACTATAACTATATATATACACTGTAATAATAAAGAATCTCTTCTTTTCTCCTGATTGAATTGTAGTTCATAAACATGCGGGGGGGGGGGGGGGGGGCGGAATGGGGGCCCCTATAAACAATCGCTAGTGCAGAAATAAAGTAAAATCATATCAGCTTCAAAGCCAAAGAAGCAACTTTGGAAACAAAGATGAAAGATAATAAAAACTGCAATAATACACATAATTACAGAGTGTTTGTGTAACCGTGTGTGTGTGTGTGTATGGATTGTGGGTGTGTGTTTGTGTGAGTGAGTGAGTGTGTGTGCGTGTGTGTGTGTGGATTGTGTGTTTGTGTGTGTCCGTGTGTGTGTGTGTGTGTGTGTGTGTGTGTGTGTGTGTGTGTGTGTGTGTGTGTGTGTGTGCGTGTGTGTCCGTGCCGTGAGAAGTCTTATCAGAGCCTCACAAGGCGTCCTCTTCTTAAAGGGACAGGACAGCGGTCTGATCTCTATCTCTCAGACGGCGATTAGAAGTTCAGCTGCAGATTCAATCTGAGCTGCAGGAAGTTTGACTGTTGACGTGTTCAACATTTCAGCTCATGAAGAAACGAGGCAACACGTTGCTGTGAAGAAACGAGACAAACTGTTGCTTTGAAGAAACGAGGCAACACGTTGCTTTGAAGAAATGAGACAACCTGTTGGTTTGAAGAAACGAGGCAACATGTTGCTGTGAAGAAATGAGGCAACACGTTGCTGTGAAGAAACAAGGCAAGCCTTTGCTGTGAAGGAATGAATCTACATCGCTAACCAAACGGATGTTTGTTAGAACAAAGCACCACAGAAGAAGAACAACGGGTCATTATCAGAGTTATCACAGTTCATCCTCTGGGGAACATGAATGATTCATAGTTCACCCTCTGGAGAACATGAATTATTCATAGTTCATCCTCTGGGGAACATGAATGATTCATAGTTCATCCTCTGGGGAACATGAATGATTCATAGTTCATCCTCTGGAGAACATGAATGATTCATAGTTCATCATCTGGAGAACATGAATGATTCATAGTTCACCCTCTGGAGAACATGAATGATTCATAGTTCATCCTCTGGGGAACATGAATGATTCATAGTTCATCCTCTGGGGAACATGAATGATTCATAGTTCACCCTCTGGAGAACATGAATGATTCATAGTTCATCCTCTGGGGAACATGAATGATTCATAGTTCATCCTCTGGGGAACATGAATGATTCATAGTTCATCCTCTGGGGAACATGAATGATTCATTGTTTATCCTCTGGGGAACATGAAGGATTCATAGTTCATCCTCTGGAGAACATGAATGATTCATAGTTCACCCTCTGGGGAACATGAATGATTCATAGTTCACCCTCTGGGGAACATGAATGATTCATTGTTTATCCTCTGGGGAACATGAAGGATTCATAGTTTATCCTCTGGGGAACATGAAGGATTCATAGTTCACCCTCTGGAGAACATGAATGATTCATAGTTCATCCTCTGGGGAACATGAATGATTCATAGTTCACCCTCTGGAGAACATGAATGATTCATAGTTCACCCTCTGGGGAACATGAATGATTCATTGTTTATCCTCTGGGGAACATGAAGGATTCATAGTTTATCCTCTGGGGAACATGAAGGATTCATAGTTCACCCTCTGGAGAACATGAATGATTCATAGTTCACCCTCTGGGGAACATGAATGATTCATTGTTTATCCTCTGGGGAACATGAAGGATTCATAGTTTATCCTCTGGGGAACATGAAGGATTCATAGTTCACCCTCTGGAGAACATGAATGATTCATTGTTTATCCTCTGGGGAACATGAATGATTCATAGTTTATCCTCTGGGGAACATGAATGATTCATAGTTCACCTTCTGGGGAACATGAAGGATTCATAGTTTATCCTCTGGGGAACATGAAGGATTAATAGGATGAAGCACATTTCCATTACCATCCATCCAATAATAGTGCTGAGAAACATTAGCTGACCTGTGGTTGTTTATTTGGATCCAAACCATACCTGTTTTGTTTTAATCTGTGTTCCTCATCAGTCCGTCCCTCTTCTTCATCTCCTCTTCATCACGCTGTCAGGACTCATACAAACATCACGTAGGCATGAAGACCGTCATGGCCACCAGCCAACAGCAACATGCTGGTGTCTTTGATGTCTGTTTAAAACCAACTGCTGCTGTGGGACAAGAGACGCTAACATAAACTAGCAGAGAGCAACTTGGACAACGAGGGCAACACAGACAGCACATGAAACAGAGGCAACACAGGCAACACAGGCAACACATGGAACACATGGAACACAGACAACACAGGCAACACAGGCAATACATGCAACACATGCAACACATAAAACACAGGCAACATATGCAACACATGCAACACATAAAACACATAAAAGACAGGCAACATATGGAACACAGGCAACACATGCAACACAGGCAACACATGAAACACATAAAACACATAAAATACATGCAACACAGGCAACATATGGAACACAGGCAACACATGCAACACATGAAACACATGCAACACATAAAACATATGGAACACAGGGAACACAGACAACACATGAAACACATGCAACACATGCAACACAGGCAACACATGCAACACATAAAACACATGCAACACATAAAACATATGGAACACAGGCAACACAGACAACACATGCAACACATAAAACATATGGAACACAGGCAACACATAAAACATATGGAACACAGGCAACACAGGCAACACATGAAACACATAAAACACATAAAATACATGCAACACAGGCAACATATGGAACACAGGCAACACATGAAACACATGAAACACATGCAACAAATGCAACACAGACAACACATGCAACACATAAAACACATGGAACACAGGCAACACAGACAACACATGAAACACATGAAACACATGCAACACATGCAACACAGGCAACACATGCAACAGAGACAACACATGCAACACATAAAACATATGGAACACAGGCAACACATGCAACACATAAAACATATGGAACACAGGCAACACATAAAACATATGGAACACAGGCAACACAGACAACACATGCAACACATAAAACACATGCAACACATAAAACACATGCAACACATAAAACATATGGAACACATGCAACACATAAAACATATGGAACACAGGCAACACATGGAACACAGGCAACACAGGAAACACATGCAACACAGGCAACACATGCAACACATGCAACACATAAAACATATGGAACACAGGCAACACATGCAACACAGACAACACATAAAACATATGGAACACAGGCAACACATGCAACACAGGCAACACATGAAACACAGGCAACACATGCAACACATGCAACACAGGCAACACATGGAACACAGGCAACACATGAAACACATGAAACACATGCAACAAATGCAACACAGACAACACATGCAACACATAAAACACATGGAACACAGGCAACACAGACAACACATGAAACACATGCAACACATGCAACACAGGCAACACATGCAACAGAGACAACACATGCAACACATAAAACATATGGAACACAGGCAACACATGCAACACATAAAACATATGGAACACAGGCAACACAGACAACACATGCAACACATAAAACACATGCAACACATAAAACACATGCAACACATAAAACATATGGAACACATGCAACACATAAAACATATGGAACACAGGCAACACATGGAACACAGGCAACACAGGAAACACATGCAACACAGGCAACACATGCAACACATGCAACACATAAAACATATGGAACACAGGCAACACATGCAACACAGACAACACATAAAACATATGGAACACAGGCAACACATGCAACACAGGCAACACATGAAACACAGGCAACACATGCAACACATGCAACACAGGCAACACATGCAACACATGCAACACAGACAACACAGACAACACATGCAACACATGGAACACAGGCAACAAAGACAACACATGCAACACATAAAACATATGGAACACAGGCAACACAGACAACACATGCAACACATGCAACACATAAAACACATGCAACACATGCAACACAGGCAACACAGGCAACACATAAAACACATGAAACACAGGCAACACAGGCAACACATGCAACACATGCAACACAGGCAACACAGGCAACACATGCAACACATACAACACATGCAACAGGCAACACAGACAACACATGCAACACATGGAACACATGCAACACATAAAACACATGCAACACATAAAACACATATGGAACACAGGCAACACAGACAACACATGCAACACATAAAACATATGGAACATATGGAACACATGCAACACAAAACACATGCAACACATGCAACACATAAAACACATGCAACACATAAAACACATGCAACACATAAAACATATGGAACACAGGCAACACATAAAACATATGGAACACAGGCAACACAGACAACACATGCAACACATGCAACACATAAAACACATGAAACACAGGCAACACAGGCGGAACACATGCAACACATAACACATATGGAACACATGCAACACATAAAACATATGGAACACAGGCAACACATAAAACATATGGAACACAGGCAACACAGACAACACATGCAACACATGCAACACATAAAACACATGCAACACAGGCAACACATGCAACACATAAAACATATGGAACACAGGCAACACATAAAACACATGAAACACAGGCAACACAGGCAACACATGCAACACAGGCAACACAGACAACACATGCAACACATAACACATATGGAACACAGGCAACACAGACAACACATGCAACACATAAAACATATGGAACACATGCAACACATGCAACACATAAAACACATGCAACACATAAAACACATATGGAACACAGGCAACACAGACAACACATGCAACACATAAAACATATGGAACATATGGAACACATGCAACACATGCAACACATAAAACACATGCAACACAAAACACATGCAACACATGCAACACATAAAACACATAAAACACATGCAACATATGGAACACAGACAACACATGCAACACATAAAACATATGGAACATATGGAACACATGCAACACATGCAACACATATGGAACACAGGCAACACATAAAACATATGGAACACAGGCAACACAGACAACACATGCAACACATGCAACACATAAAACACATAAAACACATGCAACACAGGCAACACATGCAACACATAACACATATGGAACACATGCAACACATAACACATATGGAACAAAGGCAACACAGACAACACATGCAACACATAAAACACATGCAACACATAAAACATATGGAACACAGGCAACACATAAAACATATGGAACACAGGCAACACAGACAACACATGCAACACATAAAACACATGCAACACATAAAACATATGGAACACAGGCAACACATGAAACACAGGCAACACATAAAACACATGAAACACAGGCAACACATGCAACACATGCAACACATAACACATATGGAACACATGCAACACATAACACATATGGAACACATGCAACACATAAAACACATGCAACACATAAAACATATGGAACACAGGCAACACATGCAACACATAAAACACATGCAACACATAAAACACATGCAACACATAAAACATATGGAACACAGGCAACACAGACAACACATAAAACATATGGAACACAGGCAACACATGCAACACATGCAACACATAAAACATATGGAACACAGGCAACACATGCAACACATAAAACACATGCAACACATAAAACATATGGAACACAGGCAACACATGCAACACATAAAACACATGCAACACATAAAACACATGCAACACATAAAACATATGGAACACAGGCAACACAGACAACACATGCAACACATAAAACATATGGAACACAGGCAACACATGCAACACATGCAACACATAAAACATATGGAACACAGGCAACACATGCAACACATAAAACACATGCAACACATAAAACACATGCAACACATGCAACACATATGGAACACATGCAACACATATGGAACACAGGCAACACAGACAACACATAAAACATATGGAACACAGGCAACACATGCAACACATAAAACACATGCAACACATAAAACACATGCAACACATGCAACACATATGGAACACAGGCAACACAGACAACACATAAAACACATGCAACACATAAAACACATGCAACACATAAAACACATGCAACACATAAAACACATAAAACATATGGAACACAGGCAACACATGCAACACATGCAACACATAAAACACATGCAACACATAAAACATATGGAACACAGGCAACACATGCAACACATGCAACACAGGCAACACAGGCAACACATGCAACATATGGAACACAGGCAACACAGGCAACACATACAACATATGGAACACAGGCAACACAGACAACACATGCAACACATAAAACATATGGAACACAGGCAACACACAACATATGGAACACAGGCAACACAGACAACACATGCAACACATGAAACATATGCAACACAGGCAACACATAAAACACATAAAACACATGCAACACGTAAAACACATAAAACACATGCAACACATGCAACACAGGCAACACATGCAACATATGGAACACAGGCAACACAGGCAACACATACAACATATGGAACACAGGCAACACAGACAACACATGCAACACATAAAACATATGGAACACAGGCAACACAGGCAACACATGCAACACATAAAACATATGCAACACAGACAACACATAAAACATATGGAACACAGGCAACACAGACAACACATAAAACACATGCAACACGTAAAACACATAAAACACATGCAACACATGCAACACATAAAACACATGCAACACGTAAAACACGTAAAACACATAAAACACATGCAACACAGGCAACACAGACAACACATGCAACACATAAAACATATGGAACACAGGCAACACAGGCAACACATACAACATATGGAACACAGGCAACACATGCAACACATAAAACATATGGAACACAGGCAACACATACAACATATGGAACACAGGCAACACAGACAACACATGCAACACATAAAACATATGGAACACAGGCAACACAGACAACACATAAAACATATGGAACACAGGCAACACAGACAACACATAAAACACATGCAACACATGCAACACATGCAACACATAAAACACATGCACCACATGAAACAGAAAGCCACACCAGCAACAGAGGCAACAGGTATCAAAGACAACAGACACACCTGCACAGGTAGACTCTCAGACAGTTTCGGTTCATTAAGAGGACAAACTGTTGACAGGAGGATCAGCAACACACTCACTAATCTGAAACACTTGTCATTAACACCTGCGTCTCTCTGCAGACCTGGACCAGGTTCAGTGGATCAGTAAATGGTCCAAGACCAGATCCCGGTCCAGTTTAAATCTGTTCATGAATGAATGCTTAGAACAAGGTTAATATCTGCTTCAAGACCAGGGCATTGTGAGGCCAGAACCAGGTCCAGTATTGGGTTGGATACAGGATTCATAAGTCCCTGGTTCAGATTAAAAGGGTCTGGCAGTAAAATTAACTGGAGTCCAACATTAGAACCAGGTCCATCTTGCAAGCAGAAGCATGCAAAAGTTAACTGAATTCATTAAGGACCAGGACCAGGACCAGGTACAGTGTGGGGGTCTGTGAGTGTTTCATGTGTGCTGGGAGTGGCAGCTGTTTCTTCTTCTGCTGTTTTGACAGAACAGGAAGTGTTTGTGGTTGAGTGAAGAAGAATGAGGTTTATCTTTGAAGAGAACCAGACTGACAGGACGAGTCTGGACCTGAAAGCCAGAGACAGCAAGGGGCGGGGGGGTGGGGGGGGGGGGGTGGGGGGGGGGGACCAGTTCTGACTGACCCCAGTCTCAGTTGGACCAGGTCTGACTGACCCCAGGACCCTGTTTGACCAGGTCTGACTGACCCCGGTCCCTGTTGGACCAGGTCTGACTAATTTTGTGTCCCTCCCTGTTGGACCGGGACTGACTCACCCCAGGTCCCTGATGGTCCTGGTCTGACTGATGTGGATCAGGTCTGGTGGCCTGTCATGAATGATGAAATGAGTATCTGTTTATATTTGAACCAACAACCTTCAGTGATGTTAATTCGTTTGAATTAATTCAGGTAAAAGTTACAAAGAAACCAAACGTGTAAAAGTTGTGAAATATGAAATTATGAAATGTTTAAAAGTTTAAATCAACTAACGTAAAGTTAAGTAAAAAAAAAAAGGTTTCTCTTTTTCTCTTTACGTTTTTTAATCACAGTCCAGTGTGCGCGACTTAATAATGAAGGGATCAGTAAATAATTAATCTTCTTCTTCTGTGGTAAAAACTCCTGAAGGGCTTTAATTCTTCAGCAGAACAAGAAACAAACAGATTAAATGATTTAATCCAAAATAAACAGAGAGGGAAACATTTCAGAGATTACACAAACACACACACACACACAGGTGGCTTTGCTGTGTTACTGATGTCTGCTCAGTAAAATCATTTTTAATATCTGACCTATATTTCAGCTGCAGGTAAGTCTCTGGTGTCGAGTGACTGTGAGCAGCTCAGGTGTGTTACCTGCAGACGGACTGTGAAGTTGTCACATGATGGATGTTGTGTCTTTGTGTCTTTGTCCTTGTCACTGATCCACAGCAGGAATGACACACACACACACACACACACACACACACACACACACACACACACACACACACACACACACACACACACACACACACACACACACACACACACACACACACACACACACACACACACACACACACACACACACACACACACACACACACACACACACACACACACACACACACACACACACACACACACACACACACACACACACACACACACACACACACACACACACACACACACACACACACACACACACACACACACACACACACACACACAGTATTTAGACATGTGTGTATCGGTGTATATATTTTGTGAACAAATGTGGTGATGGAAACACTGATGGAACCACAGAAGAAGAAGAAAAGATGGTGCGACTGTGGCTCAGTGGTTAGCAGGTCCGACTTTCAATCAGAGGATCGGTGGTTTGATCCCAGCCTCCACTAGTCCATGTCGTTGTGTCCTTGAGCAAGACACTTAACCCTCATTGCTCACCGTTGCTGTGTCTACGGTCTACTGTATATCATGTAAGTCTCTTTGGATGAAAGCCTCAGAGAAATGAAATGTAATGGTCAGACCGGCTGTCAGTCATGTGTCATGTAACATACTTTCATTTAGTAGCGGGACGTTCGTCAGAGACTCTGACCTGTTGTGTTATTGAAGTTAATGAGCTGAAGACAACACACAACAAGCGCGCACACACACACACAGGTAACCTGAGAGCGTCACACACACCTGGACGCTCACCTGTACCTGTTAGCTGTAAACACAGAAACCCATTCGTCACTTTCACAACGTGTCACCTGTAATAGTACTACAAGTACTACAGTATAATGTGTACTACTACAGTAAAATGTGTACTACTACTACAGTAGTGTACTTCACTACTACTACTACTACTACTACTACAGTATGTGTACTTCGCTACTACTACTAATATAATGTAAATATATTATATTATTATATATATATATATATGTAATAATATAATACATATAAATCATATAAATATATATATAAAAAAATAATTATGAATACATGTATACATATTATAGTTATATAAATAAATATGAATGTATATATATATATATATATATATATATATATATACACAGAAGATGTAGACGGAGCTGCAGAGGTTAAAGGGGTAGCAGCTGGCTGCAGAGGAGGAGGAGGAGGAGGAAGGTGGAGGAGCTCAGAGATGAAAGCAGAGGATCAAAAACCCTAAAGTGACTTTAGAGATGCTCGTTCTGCAGGTTCAGCTGTCGTCACATACTTATGTACCTTCATGTACTTTATACTTCTGGCCCCACAGAGTACAATAGTGGATTTAGAGTTGCTGGAAGGAACTTCATGTTTCTTTCATTTTTACTTTCTCTGTTTACATTACATTTCATTTAGCTGACGCTTTTATCCAAAGCGACTTACAGTTGAATCACAACAAGAATCAAGAAAGTATAATTTCTTCAATAAAGTTCAACTACAAAATGCTATCAGTAAGAGCCATTTCAGTGCTACTATAGTGCTACATCCTTTATTCAAGGTACAGTCGGAAAAGATATGTTTTTAGTTTGTGACGGAAGATGTAGAGACTTTCTGATGTTCTGATGTCAATGGGGAGCTCATTCCACCATCGAGGAGCCAGGACAGAGAACAGTTGAGACTTTGTTGAGTGTTTAGCTCTCAGTGACGGAGCTACAAGGCGATTGACAGAAGCCGAGCGGAGCGCACGAGTTGGGGTGTAAGGTTTTACCATGTCCTGGATGTAGACTGGACCAGATCTGTTCGTAGCACGGTACGCCAGTACCAATGTTTTGAAGCGGATGCGGGCAGCCACCGGTAACCAGTGAAGGTCGCGGAGGAGCGGAGTAGTGTGGGTGAATTTAGGTTAAAGACCAGTCGAGCTGCTGCATTCTGGATGAGCTGCAAAGGTCGGATGGCACCAGCAGGTAGACCCACCAGGAGGGAGTTACAGTAGTCTAGACGCAAGATGACCAGAGCCTGGACCAGAACCTGTGCTGCCTTCTGGGTGAGAAGTGGACGTATTCTCCTGATGTTGTGCAGCATGAATCTACAGGAACGAGTTGTTGTGGTAATGTTGGCAGTCAGGGAGAGTTGACTGTCAAGGGTCACACCGAGGTTCCTGGCAGTCGGGGTCGGGGCCAAGACTGAGTTGTTGAAAGTAATCGTCAGGTCGTGAGTGGGGGAGACTTTTCCTGGAAGGAGAAGTAATTCCGTCTTGTCAGGGTTAATCTTCAGGTGGTGTGTGGACATCCATTGTGAGATGTCAGTCAGACAGGCAGAGATTCGTGCTGCTACCTGTGTTTCCGATTGGGGAAACGAGAGGATCAGTTGGGTGTCATCAGCATAGCTATGGTAGGAAAAGCCATGTGAGCGAATGACGGAGCCAAGAGAGTTGGTGTACAGGGAGAAGAGGAGAGGACCCAGGACGGAGCCTTGAGGGACCCCAGAAGTGAGAGGACAAGGCTCAGACACAGATCCTCTCCAGGTTACCTGGTAGGTGCGATCGCTGAGGTAGGATGAGAGGAGGGAGAGCTCAGTGCCTGAGATACCCAGGTCCTGGAGGGAGGAGATGAGGATCTGGTGGTTCACTGTGTCAAAGGCAGCAGAAAGGTCCAGAAGGATAAGGACAGAGGAGAGAGAGGCTCCTAAGTTCGTAATTCTCTGAGTCTTGACTCCAACAAAAATCTCCTCCGTCTTTATCCTCCGAGACTTCATACAAGGAGCATTCACAGACGCAAACAATCTAGTAAACCTATAACAGCACATACGATAGTAATCTAGCAGAGAAACCTCTTGAAAGAATGTACTGTAGTAGTAGTTGTTTTACACACATCAGCAGAATCCCCCTCTTCCTCTCAACCCCCTCTGACATGAAAGCAGCAGAGTGATGGATCTGAAGGGTCTTAGACACCAGCTGGTCCTCTGATTTAATGTCTCTAAAATCACTTAGACACTCTTCCTCCCCATCCTCCTCCTCTTCCTCCTCTTCTTCCTCTTCCTCCTCTTCTTCTTCCACCTCCTACTCCTTCTCCTCCTCCTAATTTTACTGCAGTAAAGGATGAGAATACCACCATGCTGTCTCACCACCTGTTGTCTCACCACCATGCTGTCTCACCACCATGCTGTCTCACCGCCATGTTGCTGTCTCACCACGATGCTGTCTCACCACCATGCTGTCTCATCACCATGCTGTCTCACCACCATGCTGTCTCACCACCATGCTGTCTCACCACCTGCTGTCTCACCACCATGCTGTCTCACCATCAGCTGTCTCACCACCATGCTGTCTCATCACCATGCTGTCTCACCATCAGCTGTCTCACCACCATGCTGTCTCATCACCTGCTGTCTCACCACCATGCTGTCTCATCACATGCTGTCTCACCACCATGCTGTCTCACCATCAGCTGTCTCACCACCATGCTGTCTCACCACCTGCTGTCTCACCACCTGCTGTCTCACCACCATGCTGTCTCATCACCTGCTGTCTCACCACCATGTTGCTGTCTCACCACCATGCTGTCTCATCACCTGCTGTCTCACCACCATACTGTCTCACCACCTGCTGTCTCACCGCCATGCTGTCTCACCGCCATGCTGTCTCACCACCATGCTGTCTCACCACCATGCTGTCTCACCACCATGCTGTCTCACCACCTGCTGTCTCACCACCTGCTGTCTCACCACCATGCTGTCTCATCACCATGCTGTCTCATCACCTGCTGTCTCACCACCAGCTGTCTCACCACCAGCTGTCTCACCACCAGCTGTCTCACCACCATGCTGTCTCACCACCTGCTGTCTCACCACCATGTTGCTGTCTCACCATCTGCTGTCTCACCACCATGCTGTCTCACCACCATGCTGTCTCACCACCTGCTGTCTCACCTCCATGCTGTCTCACCACCTGCTGTCTCACCACCTGCTGTCTCACCACCATGCTGTCTCACCACCTGCTGTCTCACCACCATGTTGCTGTCTCACCATCTGCTGTCTCACCGCCATGCTGTCTCACCACCAGCTGTCTCACCACCTGCTGTCTCACCACCATGCTGTCTCATCACCTGCTGTCTCACCACCATACTGTCTCACCACCATGCTGTCTCACCACCATGTTGCTGTCTCACCACCATGTTGCTGTCTCACCACCATGTTGCTGTCTCACCACCATGCTGTCTCACCACCTGCTGTCTCACCACCTGCTGTCTCACCACCATGCTGTCTCACCACCATGCTGTCTCATCACCATGCTGTCTCACCACCATGCTGTCTCACCACCATGCTGTCTCATCACCTGCTGTCTCACCACCATGTTGCTGTCTCACCACCATGCTGTCTCACCACCTGCTGTCTCACCACCTGCTGTCTCACCACCATGCTGTCTCACCACCATGTTTCTGTCTCACCACCATGCTGTCTCATCACCTGCTGTCTCACCGCCATGTTGCCGTCTCACCACCATGCTGTCTCATCACCTGCTGTCTCACCGCCATGTTGCTGTCTCACCGCCATGTTGCCGTCTCACCGCCATGCCGTCTCACCACCTGCTGTCTCACCGCCATGTTGCTGTCTCACCACCATGTTGCCGTCTCATCGCCATGTCCAATCAGAAGAGAGCGATTCTCTCTGAAGACACGCCTCCACGTTTTCAGATAAATTCATTATATTAATAAAAACAGAACACATTAGGACATACACTCAAGTAGTGTACTGAAGTACATGTTATGTATTTCTAACTACTTTAAACTACTTTTAGACTTTTCAGAGACATTTATCTCTAATAACTATAAAAATTAGGATTTATTGTCAACAAATGACAAGCTCATTGAAATGATTGACAGAAAAACAGATTGTTTGAATAATAAACATTGCAGATAAGCCATTAGAGGTGAGACACTGCCCTCTAGAGGTCAAATATGGATGTAACTTATAATCACTTTGTGATGCTCCAGAACATGATCATAATTATTACAACTTTGAGAATTATAATACAGCATGCAAACACATGTCAGTGTTATCAAGGTACTTCAACTCCACTACATCTCAGAGGTGACTATTGTACTTTATACTGTACTACATCTACGGACTACTACACAGTATAATTGACAGTGCTAAGCCAACACTTAAAGAGTCAGTGAACATATGGTCTCTATCTACAGAGTTAAAGTTACACTGAAGATAATGTTAACATTTCAGAGTTCATATTTTACACCACACTGAGAAGTGTTGCTCAGATTTGACACTAAGATGTAAATAACACTTGTAGTGTTATTTACATTTGACACTAAGACTCAAATATACTCTTCATGAGTGTTAGACCTACTTGACACTAAGTGTTGTTTCCACTGACTCTTGCCATTGTTAAAACATATTTACTCTTGTATTTACTCCCTATTAGTGTACTTTTTATCCAACACTTATTTTAAATTGACTCTTTTTTAACTCTTAAACAGAAAAACTTTGAAGCCAACACTTAAAACAATAAAACAAAAAAATGTCTGCAGGGAAAAAACCTCAAACACCAGTATATCCATGTCTTAATAACAATTTATTAAAATAAAAACATTTTAGTTGCATACAATGTTCATTATCTTTAAGTGTAATCCTGTCCGTCAGACCTTTCATCCAGTTGAAGTCCAGACAACACGTCTCACCAGGTTTCTGAGCCAACAGATTAGCTGTGAAACGACAAGACAATATTCATTAAATATAAATACAAAGATTGACATAGTTTTGTTAAATGAATCCCCAAAGGAAGCTCACATTAAACATGTTACACATCAACTCACCTGTTGGGCCTCTTGATGCTGCTCTCCTTCTGGAGGGTGGAGGTTTCCTCAGCCTGAGAGCTGCAGCCTGCAGCTGTAAACACACATTAGAGGACTGGATGTCAGTAGACAGCAATATGACGCTCACGTTACTTTGATAACTGATAATTCAGTTGAACTGGACAAAAAAGAAACGATTGTCTGCAGTAACTGAATCCTGACTGACTAACTAGCTTTAAAGTTAATCCCATGAAGTCATGCAGTCAAAGGAACATTTGCAGTATTTATTATATTTCCTCCATGTACATTAAAACAATACAACACTGTCAGTCCTCCACATTGAGCTCTCGTGCCCATATTGTCCAGTTTGATGTTAGCTAGCTAGCCTAATGTTAGCTTAACGTGCAGCACATGTAAGCTAACCTTCAACTCGGTCCGTTAGCCCTCTGCTATTCAGTATGTCAAGACAATAAAACAACTGCAGTGTATGTTTAACAACAATATAACGGTGTTATAATTATTCTCTTCTGATTAAATGACAACATTTGGTTTCATAAGTGATTTAGAGAAACTTACCACGGTGTTTCGAGAGGTGCAAGATGGCGGTGAGGAAACTCACGATCCGTTAGACAGGAGACGGAGGTGGGCGGAGCCTCAGAGTACAGAGGTGGGCGGAGCCTCAGAGTACAGAGTACTTTCCAGAGTACACTACTACGTCTTGTAGCAGTGTACAAGTACATCAACACTGGGGGCGTTTTACTCTTGCTCTTGATGTACTTTGACACAGCTTTTTAACACTGAAAAGTTTAACTCTGATTATTTACAACGACACTGAGCAACACATTAGTAGTAATTACTCTTTCTGTTGTAAGAACTCTGGAAGAGTTCATCTACTTTGACAATGCATATTTAACACTGGGGAATTTACTGTGTGTCAGGTGTTGGCTGATGGACAGCAGCAACTGTGTGTGTGTGTGTGTGTGTGTGTGTGTGTGTGTGTGTGTGTGTGTGTGTGTGTGTGTGTGTGTGTGTGTGTGAGAGTGTGTGTGTGTTTTTGTGAGTGTGTGTGTGAGTGAGTGTGTGAGTGTGTGAGTGTGTGTGTGTGTTTGTGTGAGTGTGTGAGTGTGTGAGTGAGTGAGTGTGTGAGTGTGTGTGTTTGTGTGTGTGTGTGTGTGTGTGTGTGTGTGTGTGTGTGTGTGTGTGTGTGTGTGTGTGTGTGTGTGTGTGTGTGTGTGTGTGTGTGTGTGTGTATAAAGGTGTTATCTCCTCGTCTGTCCCTGCTCTCCTCAAATAGAGTCTCTCGCTCTCTCGGCTTCGTCTTCTCTCAGCAACACTCCGTCTGTCTCACGTTCACTTCATCAATAAGCTGATCAGGTGCCTTCTGGTTCCACATTTACTGGACGACAATATTCATTTTCATGAGGACGACTGAAAAGACCAAGAGGTATGAAATCTATTCCACATGTCAAATATCAATAATGTGCCGCTGTTCTCTACCTGCTCGGGTACTATGTTCTCTACTTGTTCAGGTACTCTGTTCTCTACCTGCTCAGGTACTCTGTTCTCTACTTGTTCAGGTACTCTGTTCTCTACTTGTTCAGGTACTCTGTTCTCTACCTGCTCAGGTACTCTGTTCTCTACTTGTTCAGGTACTATGTTCTCTACTTGTTCAGGTACTCTGTTCTCTACCTGCTCAGGTACTCTGTTCTCTACTTGTTCAGGTACTCTGTTCTCTACCTGCTCAGGTACTCTGTTCTCTACCTGCTCAGGTACTCTGTTCTCTACCTGCTCAGGTACTCTGTTCCCTGCTCAGGTACTCTGTTCTCTACCTGCTCAGGTACTCTGTTCTCTACCTGTTCAGGTACTCTGTTCTCTACCTGCTCAGGTACTCTGTTCTCTACTTGTTCAGGTACTCTGTTCTCTACCTGCTCAGGTACTCTGTTCTCTACCTGCTCAGGTACTCTGTTCCCTGCTCAGGTACTCTGTTCTCTACCTGCTCAGGTACTCTGTTCTCTACCTGTTCAGGTACTCTGTTCTCTACCTGCTCAGGTACTCTGTTCTCTACCTGCTCAGGTACTCTGTTCTCTACCTGCTCGGGTACTCTGTTCTCTACCTGCTCGGGTACTCTGTTCTCTACCTACTCAGGTACTGTGTTCTCTACCTGCTCAGGTACTCTGTTCTCTACCTGCTCAGGTACTCTGTTCTCTACCTGCTCAGGTACTCTGTTTGTTCAAGGACAATTTGATCCTGCAGGACTTCCTCTAAACCAGAGACACCTGAACATCTGAGAACATCTGGATATACAGACAGCAGAACAACTCGTGGACAGCAGATAACCATCTGGATCTCAAAGCTCCGTCTGGTCTTTAAGGAGCAGTGATCTGACAGGAGACGAGAGGAGGAGAGGGTCTGGGAGAGAGAGGATGGGAGGAACAGTGTGTAAACAGGAGGTGAAGGAGGAGAAGAGGAGGCGTGCTCGGAGGGAGGACAGTCTGACGTCAGCAGACAGAATCCGTCGATTCACCGTCAAACAGTTTGGGTTCAACGTCTTGAGTCTGGCCCGCCGAGGACTGAAGGTATTAGCAGAACCTCTAACCCAGAACCCCTAACCCTAACCCAGAATCTCTAACACTAACTCAGAACCTCTTACTCTAACCCAGAATCTCTAACACTAACTCAGAACCCCTAACCCTAACCCAGAACCTCTAACACTAACTCAGAACCTCTTACCCTATCCCAGAACCTCTAACACTAACCTGGAACCCCTAGCCCTAACCCAAAACCTCTAACACTAACTCAGAACCTCTTACCCTATCCCAGAACCTCTAACACTAACTCAGAACCTCTTACCCTAACCCAGAACCTCTTACCGAACCTAACCCTAACCCAGAATCTCTTATTGAACCTAACCCTAACCCAGAACCTCTTAAATTAATTTCTCATGTTCTCTGACATCTTATTGGCCAAACAATTAATTTCATTACCATGACTTAAAATAATGATTAGTTGTAGCCTCAAGATATTAATGAAGCTTCAGCGTGATAATCTGGAATAACGATCATTGTTTATGACCCTCGTTATTAAAACTTACCTCAATCAAATCCATATTGATAAGTTTATCTGATGATGAGTAGCTGAATACTGTGATGTGATCTGAGATTGTGGTTGGCACTTTAAGAGCGTCACAAGGAGTCCTAGATGGGTTCTAGTTGTACACAGTAAATTCCCCAGTGTTAAATATGCATTGTCAAAGTATATTAACTCTTCCAGAGTTCTTACAACAACGGCAAGAGTAACTACTACCAATTTATTGCCCAGTGTCAGTGTAAAAAATCAGAGTTAAACTTTTCAGTGTAAAAAAGCTGTGTCAAAGTTCATTGACTATTTCAAGAGTAAAACGCCCCCCAGTGTTGATGTACTTGTACACAGCTACAAGATGTAGTGTACTCTGGAAAGTACTCTGTACTCTGAGGCTCCGCCCACCTCTGTACTCTGAGGCTCCGCCCACCTCCGTCTCCTGTCTAACGGATCGTGAGTTTCCTCACCGCCATCTTGCACCTCTCGAAACACCGTGGTAAGTTTCTCTAAATCACTTATGAAACCAAATGTTGTCATTTAATCAGAAGAGAATAATTATAACACCGTTATATTGTTGTTAAACATACACTGCAGTTGTTTTATTCTCTTGACATACTGAATAGCAGAGGGCTAACGGACCGAGTTGAAGGTTAGCTTACATGTGCTGCACGTTAAGCTAACATTAGGCTAGCTAGCTAACATCAAACTGGACAATATGGGCACGAGAGCTCAATGTGGAGGACTGACAGTGTTGTATTGTTTTAATGTACATGGAGGAAATATAATAAATACTGCAAATGTTCCTTTGACTGCATGACTTCATGGGATTAACTTTAAAGCTAGTTAGTCAGTCAGGATTCAGTTACTGCAGACAATCGTTTCTTTTTTGTCCAGTTCAACTGAATTATCAGTTATCAAAGTAACGTGAGCGTCATATTGCTGTCTACTGACATCCAGTCCTCTAATGTGTGTTTACAGCTGCAGGCTGCAGCTCTCAGGCTGAGGAAACCTCCACCCTCCAGAAGGAGAGCAGCATCAAGAGGCCCAACAGGTGAGTTCATGTGTAACATGTTTAATGTGAGCTTCCTTTGGGGATTCATTTAACAAAACTATGTCAATCTTTGTATTTATATTTAATGAATATTGTCTTGTCGTTTCACAGCTAATCTGTTGGCTCAGAAACCTGGTGAGACGTGTTGTCTGGACTTCAACTGGATGAAAGGTCTGACGGACAGGATTACACTTAAAGATAATGAACATTGTATGCAACTAAAATGTTTTTATTTTAATAAATTGTTATTAAGACATGGATATACTGGTGTTTGTTGTTTTTTTCCACCGCAGACATTTTTTTGTTTTATTGTTTTAAGTGTTGGCTTCAAAGTTTTTCTGTTTAAGAGTTAAAAAGGAGTAAATTTAAAATAAATAAGTGTTGGATAAAAAGTACACTAACTGGGAGTAAATACAAGAGTAAATATGTTTTAACAATGGCAAGAGTCAGTGGAAACAACACTTAGTGTCAAGTAGGTCTAACACTCATGAAGAGTATTTTTGAGTCTTAGTGTCAAATGTAAATAACACTACAAGTGTTATTTACATCATAGTGGCAAATCTGAGCAACACTTCTCAGTGTGGTGTAAAATATTAACTCTTACCAGAGTTAAATCGACTCTGAAATTTTAACACTATCTTCAGTGTAACTTTAACTCTCTGTAGATAGGGACCATATGTTCACTGACTCAGTGTTAAAATTGACTCTTTAAGTGTTGCAATAGCAATATACCTTTGGAGAGTGGTTCTGTTGAGCCCCCTGGGATCTAATGGGTAACTTAGGAAGGTGGAAGGTTTCTGGACATAACTCCCAGTTCGGGTTAGAGTCATTCAAACATAGGAGGGTATTCTTTAGAACCAGTTGAGATTAATCTTTACCTTTCTACCAGGAACCAAAAAGGGTTATTCTATGGGGGGAACAAGCTGAAGAACCCTATGTGGTCTTAGATATCTTTTTTTTCCTCATTGTGAGTAGTATCACTCAGTGTACTTCAACCTCTGATCCTGCAGGAGGCACCCCAGGAACTGTGGGAGCTGTTGGAGTTGGAGAAGCTGAATCTGTCTCTCAACAGTCTAAAGGTTCTTCCACCTCAGCTGGCTTTGCTCTCCAACCTGGTGGTTCTCAACCTGTGGGGGAACCGGGTAAACCTCCTCCTGCAACATCCCACACACGCAACCCAACCAGGAGGACTTTGATGCAGAAAAATGATAAACACAATATATAAAGAAATAAGTAAATATTGTATGTTTTACTATGTTCCAGCCCCTATTCCCAGATGTGTTTCTTATACGTTTATACTCTCGGCAAGGCAGTGCCCCCCTCCCCCACCCCCCCAGCAGCTGCTCTGTCCACTGGATAAATAAAGATTGTAATCTCCCTGAAATCTACCAGGATCCAGTTACTGTCACCCCCCTCTTCCCTCATCAATCTTTAATTCAGTTGTACGGAGAAAGTTTGCGCCCGCTTGAGGCTGCAGGCTTCATTCCAGCATCATTACCACTATTTATGAAATACCAAGAATGCATCATATGATTATACTGCATTTCGTTTATTATCATACTGCATGATGAAACATCTTTAATGTATTACCACTGCAGGAATTATAATACACTTGTGGGGATCCTGGGTTGACGCCACCAGGGGGGGGCAGTAGTAACTCAGAGACTGTTGTTTTGTGCAGGCAGAGGATGGACAGCTGGGAGTGAGGGAGAGGAGGAGCGCACCGGTAGCCAATGACACAATCAGGCGGAGGATAAGACGGGGCCTCTCCGAGACTCGAGTGTGGGGAAATTATTAATGTTTTCTGTTGTTCCACACGCAGGAGTCACGAGTCAGCGCACGAGCACCTCACGAGTCGGCACCCGACCCTCCGCCAGAGTCAGTTAGAGAACTAGGGACTCCACCGACGGCCACGGAGCTGCGGAACTGACGGCGGAGCTTTGCACATTTTCCCCCTCCCCCGTACCTGTCTCTCACTAAATAAACACCCTGATTCAATCTCTCTCGCCCTGTCGTGCCTTCGCGTTTGGGTCCAGCCGTACATCGATCCTGACAACACTCTGTGGAACAAATGATAAAGTATCATAAAACCTGACCTAAAAAGTCTTTAGTCAGAACTAAACAAGGAGAAGCAGTGTTCAGCTTTTCTGCTCAACATATCTGGAACAAGGTCCCTGAAAGCTGCAGGTCTGCTGAGACCCTCAGAGACCCTCAGAGACCCTCAGCTCCTTTAAATCCAGACTGAAGACCTTTCTCCTTCGCGAATCGCCACCTTAACGCGGTGAAGGAGTTTGAGTGGCTCAATGATCCTGGGAGCTATGTTGTCCGGGGCATCTGCCCCTGGTAGGGTCTCCCAAGGCAAGCAGGTCTCGGGGGAGAGCCCAGACTAAGAGCGGTTCAAAAAACCCTGATGATAAGCAGCCCTAGGACTGAAGTTACCTCGCCCGTACCAGGGAAACCGGGGCACCCTCCCGGAGCCAGACCCGGGAGGCGAGCTCGTCGGCGAGCGTCTGGTGGCCGGGCTTTCGCCCATGGGGCCCGGTCGGGCTCAGCCCGAAGAAACACCATGGTGCAGCCACCCTGTGGACCCACCACCCGCAGGGACAGACATCGGGGTCGGGTGCTATGTAGACCGGGCGGCGGGCCGGGCAGGGGGCCTGGGCGAGCCGATCGCCGGCGACATAGACTAGCTCTAGGGACGTGGAACGTCACCTCGCTAGCGGGGAAGGAGCCGGAGCTGGTGAGGGAGGTGGAGCGTTACCAGCTAGATATAGTTGGGCTCACCTCCACGCACAGCGCTGGCTCTGGAACCAAACTCCTGGAGAAGGGTTGGACTTTGTTCTTTTCTGGAGTCGTCCAGGGTGAAAGGCGCCGGGCGGGAGTGGGGATACTCACGAGTCCCCGGCTGAGCGCCGCCGTGTTGGAGTTTTCCCCGGAGAACGAGAGGGTCGCCTCCCTGCGCCTACAAGTTGCGGGGAGTAAGGCTCTGACTGTTGTTTGTGCTTATGCACCAAACAGCATTTCGGAGTATCCGGCCTTCTTGGAGTTGGTGGGAGGAGTCCTGGAAAGGGCGCCGCCTGCCGACTCCATAGTTCTCCTGGGAGACTTCAACGCTCACGTGGGCGACGACAGAGAAACCTGGCGGGGAGTGATTGGGAGGAACGGCTTGCCTGATCTGAACCCGAGCGGTGTTTCGTTGTTGGACTTCTGTGCTAGCCACAGTTTGTCCATAACAAACACCATGTTTGAACATAAGGTGGCTCATAAGTGTACCTGGTACCAGAACACCTTAGGCCGGAGATCAATGATCGACTTTGTAATCGTATCATCTGATCTGCGGCCGTATGTTTTGGACACTCGGGTGAAGAGAGGAGCAGAGCTGTCAACTGATCACCACCTGGTGGTGAGTTGGATCACATGGCGGGGGAGTCGGCCAGAAAGACCTGGCAAGCCCAAACGTGTAGTGAGGGTGAACTGGGAACGTCTGGCGGAGGATCCTGTCCGTGAGGTCTTCAACTCCCACCTCCGGAAGGACTTCTCACACATCCCGAGGGAGGTTGGGGACATGGAATCCGAGTGGATCATGTTCAAAGCCTCTATTGTGGACGCGGCCGCTAGGAGCTGTGGTCGGAAGGTCATCGGTGCCTGTCGTGGCGGCAACCCGAGAACCCGGTGGTGGACACCGGGGGTGAGGGAAGCCGTCAAGCTGAAGAAGGAGGCCTTTCGGGCTTGGTTGGCCCAGGGGTCTCCTGAAGCAGCTGACAGGTACAGGCAGGCCAGAAGGACTGCAGCTGCGGTGGTCACGGATGCTAAAACTCGGGCATGGGAGGAGTTCGGGGAGGCCATGGAGAAGGACTTTCGGTTGGCCCCAAGGAGGTTCTGGCAAACCATCCGACGACTCAGGAAGGGAAAGCAGGGCCTTCCCCAGGCTGTTATCAGCGGGGGAGGGGGGCTGCTGACCCAGACAGAGGATATCGTCGGGCGGTGGAAGGAGCACTTTGAGGAACTCCTAAACCCGGTCAACATGTCCCCTGAACAGGGGGCAGCGCCTGAAGACTTGGGGTTGGATGAACCCATACCCCCTTTTTGTGGGGGGTGCTGCGGGAGTATGGTGTGCCGGACCCGTTGCAACGGGCCATCCGGTCTCTGTACGCCTGCAGTAGGAGCTGTGTTCGTATCCTCGGCAGTAAGTCAGATACGTTCCCGGTGGGTGTTGGCCTCCGCCAGGGCTGCCCTTTATCACCGGTCCTGTTCGTGAATTTCATGGACAGGATATCTAGGCGCAGCCGTGGGGCGGAGAATGTCAGGTTCGGGGATCTCAGGATAGCCTCTCTGCTGTTTGCAGATGATGTGGTCCTGTTTGCCTCCTCGGACCATGACCTCCAGCATTCACTGGGGCGTTTTGCAGCCGAGTGTGAAGCGGCGGGGATGAGAGTCAGCACCACGAAATCTGAGGCCATGGTGCTCTGCCGGAAACCGGTGGATTGCTCCCTCCGGGTGGGGACAGAGTGCCTACCACAAGCGAAGGAGTTCAAGTATCTCGGGGTCTTGTTCACGAGTGAGGGTAAAATGGAGCGGGAGATCGACAGGCGTATCGGTGCGGCTGCAGCAGTAAAACAGGCGTTGCACCGGGCCGTCTTGGTGAAGAAGGAGCTGAGCCGAAAGGCAAAGCTCTCAATTTACTGGTCGGTCTACGTCCCAACCCTCACCTATGGTCACGAGCTTTGGATCGTGTCCGAAAGAACGAGGTCGCGGATACAAGCGGCCGAAATGAGTTTCCTCCGTAGAGTGGCCGGGCTCAGCCTTAGAGATAGGGTAAGGAGCTCGGACATCAGGAGGGAGCTTGAAGTCGAGCCGCTACTCCTTCGTGTCGAAAGGAGTCAGCTGAGGTGGTTCAGCATCTAATTAGGATGCCTCCAGGACGCCTCCCTTTAGAGGTTTTCCAGGCACGTCCAACTGGTAGGAGGCCCCGGGGAAGACCCAGGACACGCTGGAGGGATTATATCTCCCAGCTGGCCTGAATGAGCTGGTAGATGTTGCGGGTGAGAGAGAAGTCTGGGTCAGCCTGCTTGACCTGCTGCCTCCGCGACCCGACCCCGGATAAGCGGTGGAAAATGGATGGATGGATGAAGACCTTTCTGTTTGCTGTTGCCTTTAATTGAACCAGATTCTGCATCTCACTACTACATTTTATTTCTTAAACTGCACTTAAACTTTTATTCAATTCAGAATGTTTTGCTTTTTAACTGTTTTTTAATCTTTTAATGAATGTTCTTAATTGTTTTTAAATCTTGTTTTATTTTGTATTATGTTTTGATGCTTTTAATGGTCTTATGTGAAGCACTTTGAATCCTTGTTGTTGAAATGTGCTATACAAATAAACTTGCCTTGCCTTTAGAATGTGTTAGAATTATGGTTATAAAGCATTATGATTATGTGTGGGTGTTTTTTAATATACTTATATGTTGTTATACGCAGATTATAACAAGTTGTATATGTTTATAAAGCATTATAGATATGCAGCATAAAAGGTCACACCATACTTTTGTTATTGTGATGTTTAATGAAGTCTGATGTTTATTACTGTTTATTGTTGTTGTTGTTGTTGTTGTTGTTTGTGAGCAGCTCAGCAACTTGCCGGCAGAGATTGGACAGCTGAAGAGACTCAGAGTTTTATTTGCCTACAGAAACCGACTGAGTGAAATTCCTGAAGAGCTTGGAGCCTGTACACAACTGGAGGTATTGCACATAATGCTGTGAATACTTCTACTACTGCTATAAATACTACTGCTAGCTCTGCTTTCAAATTCAGACCCAGGGACTGCCCTTGAATCAGCTGACACATTCATGACAGAGCGTCCTGGAGCATTCACGTAGAAACAACCAAACAAGCAGTTGGGGAACCGTGCTTGGAGAGGTTCCCAAATGACGCTTGGAGAGGTTCCCCAATGGTGCTTGAAGAGGTTCCCCAACGGTGCTTGGAGAGGTTCCCCAATGGTGCTTGGAGAGGTTCCCCAATGGTGCTTGGAGAGGTTCCCAAACGGTGCTTGGAGAGGTTCCCCAACGGTGCTTGGAGAAGTTCCCATACAGTGCTTGGAGAGGTTCCCCAATGGTGCTTGGAGAAGTTCCCATACAGTGCTTGGAGTGGTTCCCCAACGGTGCTTGGAGAGGTTTCCAAACGGTGCTTGGAGACGTTCCCCAATGGTGCTTGGAGAGGTTCCCAAAAACGGTGCTTGGAGAGGTTCCCAAAACAGTGCTTGGAGAGGTTCCCCCACGGTGCTTGGAGAGGTTCCCAAAACAGTGCTTGGAGAGGTTCCCCCACGGTGCTTGGAGAGGTTCCCAAACAGTGCTTGGAGAGGTTCCCCAGCAGTGCTTGGGGAGGTTCAACCACAGTGCTTGGAGAGGTTCCCCCATGGTGCTTGGAGAGGTTCCCCAACGGTGCTTGGAGTGGTTCCCCAACGGTGCTTGGAGAGGTTTCCAAATGGTGCTTGGAGAGGTTCCCCAATGGTGCTTGGAGACGTTCCCCAATGGTGCTTGGAGAGGTTCCCAAAATGGTGCTTGGAGAGGTTCCCAAAACGGTGCTTGGAAAGGTTCCCAAAACAGTGCTTGGAGAGGTTCCCCCACGGTGCTTGGAGAGGTTCCCAAACAGTGCTTGGGGAGGTTCGACCACAGTGCTTGGAGAGGTTCCCCAATGGTGCTTGGAGAGATTCGGTTGCGTGGCTGTCAATCAAAACCTGCTCGCTGCAACGATGGTGATGATAAAGTTGCAGTAGTTTAGCAGTGAGCCTCTCTGACTAAACTAAACCAAGATAAATGGATTTCCATTCATCCTTTGACGTCCACTCATCCAGGGCCGGGTTTCAGGTGATCCAGACGTTCTTCAATGCTTTCCAGCTCCTCCTGAACCCAGAGGCGTCCCCAGGACAGACCAGGTATGAAGTCCCGAGTGTTCTGGGTCTACTGGGTCTACTGGGTCTCTGAGCAGTGGGACCTCTAAAGGGAGGATCCTGATCAGAAACCTGAACCACCACAGCTGGTTCACAGTCGCTGCTGGATGTGTGCGTGACGAGTACAAGTTAAATGTTCTGCTTCAGAGAAACAAAGAACTTCATGAGTCGCTCTGCAGCCACCTGTAGGACGCGCTGAGAATCAATAATAGATATTTTAACAATACCGCTGTATGAAATGACAATGTCGTCAGAATAAATCAACAGTGTTTCTGTCTCTCAGGTTCTGAGTCTGGCCAACAACCAGCTGTCCTCGCTGCCTGCGTCTCTCTCCACTCTGACTCGACTGAGGAAGCTCAACCTCAGCCACAACCACATCGTTCACATCCCGGGCTGCATTTACAGCATGAAGGCTCTGGTGAGTGAATACAGCTGTGTTCTGGGGAAGTACGATGCTGTGGAGGTTGAGTCCACAGAGAAGACTTCCTGCTGGAGGGGTCAGAACACATGAAGACATGGTAAGAGCTGCTTGTTGGATGTTGCACAGCTTCAGAAACGTCTCCTCCAGCCCAAACCTTTCCCACCCCGTTCACCTCAGATACAAATATTATCATTATGGATATAGAAAGGTTTTACAGTGTAGGGTGAGCAGGGATGGAGGTGTCGGAAGGCAAAGAGCCATCACCTGTGGTCATGAGATTCCTTCATAGGGAGTCTATGCTCAGCCTGAGAGGTAGAGAGTGGATCTCAGGCATCCAGAGTACAACTGGTAAGAAGCCCAGTAGACCTAGAACACTCTGGATTATAGATAGAAAGGGCGATATCTTTGATTTATTATATTCTGCGCAGAAAAAACGGGAAAACGGTTGTTTTTCCTACGTGTCTGCTGTGAGAATCCGAGTCGAGGGTGTCGCTCACACATCACGTACGTCTGTCAATCATCCGCAAGGCCAGAGAGCAGAGAGTTGGATCCAGCCAAAGAAGGTCAAAGGCACCATTTCATAGAACATGTTCTACTTCCTCGAGGGTCCTGGTCGACAGAGCCGGAGTCAAGTAAAGTCTGAGAACTACAGGTCGCCTCCTTTTCACCATTGTTCACTCTTCTGTCCCTGCAGGTGTTTCTCCACCTGGCCTGTAACCGTCTGGAGAACCTGGCGGAGAACATCCAGGCTCTGGTGGAACTCAAGATCCTTATTGTGGAGGGAAACTCACTTCGCTCTCCGCCAAAGGCCCTGTGCAGTCTCACCAGGTTCAATTCAATTCAGTTTCTTTTTTATAGCCCAAAATCACAAATTGCAAACTCCCCTCAAAGGGCTTTACAATCTGTACACATAGACTTCCTGTCCCGGGACCTCAAATCGGATCAGGAAAAACTCCCCAAAAAATAGTAAAAACCCTTTCAGGGGAAAAAAGGAAGAAACCTTCAGGAGAGCAAGAGAGGAAGATCCCTCTCCCCGGATGGACAGAAGCAATAGATGTCATGTGACCAGAATCAACGTAACAGAGTTACAGCACATTCAATGAATATGACACCACACCACCTCACCAGGTAACCCCACCTCACCAAGTAACATCACCTCACCAGGTAACCCCATCTCACCAGGTAACATCACCTCACCAGCTAACACCACCTCACCAGGTAACCACACCTCACCAGGTAACCCCACCTCACCAAGTAACCACACCTCACCAGGTAACCCCACCTCACCAGCTAGCCCCACCTCACCAGATAACCACACCTCACCAGGTAACCCCACCTCCCCAAGTAACCCCACCTCACCAGATAACCACACCTCACCAGGTAACCCCACCTCACCAAGTAACCCCACCTCACCAGGTAACATCACCTCACCAGGTAACCCCACCTCACCAGGTAACCCCATCTCACCAGGTAACCCCACCTCACCAGGTAACATCACCTCACCAGGTAACCCCACCTCACCAGGTAACCCCACCTCACCAGGTAACCACACCTCACCAGGTAACCCCACCTCACCAGGTAACATCACCTCACCAGCTAACACCACCTCACCAGGTAACCCCACCTCACCAGGTAACCCCACCTCACCAGGTAACATCACCTCACCAGTTAACCCCACCTCACCAGGTAATTACACCTCACCAGGTAACCCCACCGCATCAGTTAAGACCACCTCACCAGGTAACCCCACCTCACCAGGTAACCCCACTTCACCAAGTAACCACACCTCACCAGGTAACCACACCTCACCAGCTAACACCACTGCACCAGGTAAGACCACCTCACCAGGTAACTCCACCTCACCAGCTAACCACACCTCACCAGGTAACCCCACCTCACCAGGTAACCACACCTCACCAAGTAACCACACCAGGTAACCCCACCTCACCAGGTAACATCACTTCACCAGGTAACCCCACCGCACCAGGTAACCCCACCTCACCAAGTAACCACACCTCACCAGGTAACCCCACCTCACCAGCTAACACCACCGCACCAGCTAAGACCACCTCACCAGGTAACCCCACCTCACCAGATAACCACACCTCACCAGGTAACCCCACCTCACCAAGTAACCACACCTCACCAGGTAACCCCACCTCACCAGCTAACACCACCTCACCAGGTAACCACACCTCACCAAGTAACCACACCTCACCAGGTAACCCCACCTCACCAGGTAAGACCACCTCACCAGGTAACATCACCTCACCAGGTAACCCCACCTCACCAGGTAACATCACCTCACCAGGTAACCACACCTCACCAAGTAACCACACCTCACCAGGTAACCCCACCTCACCAGGTAAGACCACCTCACCAGGTAATCCCACCTCACCAGGTAACTCCACCACACAATCACAGGAGGGAGTCACACAATCACACACCTGGCACCTGCTGTCACAAACAATAAACAACTGATCTCTTTCAGGTTGGAGTTGCTGAATCTGGACTTTAACGACATTAAGGATGTCCCGCAGGTAAAGTTTGAAATCCTTCACAGAAATAGTTATTTGTTAATAATAATAAAGACTCTTTCACACATTTCCAGGAGCTGCACCGGCTGACCCGACTGGAGAAGCTGGCGTGTCACCCGCTGGACAAAGGCCTCCACATTGTCCATAACCCGCTGATGAAGCCTGTGAAGGAGGTGCTGGAGGGGGGCCTCAGCGCCCTCTTTATCTACCTGAGGGCGGAGTAGAATTGCTGTTCACTTGTGTAATAACCTGAGAGCTGGGGCGGGGCTTTCTTTATACCTGAGAGCTAGATACAGGTGGGGGCGGGACTTTCCCAATACCTGAGAGCTGGATACAGGTGGACAAATAGGAATATATAAGCACTATGCTTCTACCTATACCTTTTCAATCTTTCTTTTTTTGTCTATTAGATGATAGCTTTACTTATTGTATTGTATGTAATGATTGACTGAATAAAACACATACATACGTACAATGACGTTTTAAAAAAAAAATTGCTGATGGTGCACACTGACTATTTTAATGTTTAGAAGTGTGCAATACCTTATCATAATAACAACAATAAAACAACAATAATAATATTAACAATAACGAGTTAGTGTAATAATAATCATAGTAATGATGATGAGGATTATAATAATAATCCTCATCATAAATATACATAAGCAAACATAAGTATACATAAGCAAACATAAATATACATAAGCAAACATAAGTATACATAAGCAAACAAAAGCAAACATAAGTATACATAAGCAAACATAAGTATACATAAGCAAACAAAAATATACGCAAACATAAGTATACATAAGCAAACATAAGTATACATAAGCAACCATAAGTATACATAAGCAAACAAAAATATACGCAAACATAAGTATACATAAGCAAACATAAGTATACATAAGCAAACATAAGTATACATAAGCAAAAGAATATATACATAAGCAAACATAAGTATACATAAGCAAACAAAATATACATAAGCAAACATAAGTATACATAATCAAACATAAATATACATAAGTATACATAAACAAACATAAAAATACATAAACAAACATACATAAGGAAACAAAAATATACATAAGCAAACATAAATATACATAAACAAACATAAGTATACATAAACAAACATAAATATACATAAGCAAACATAAATATACATAAGCAAACATAAATACACATAAGCAAACATAAGTATACATAAACAAACATAAATATACATAAACAAACATGAATATACATAAACAAACATTAATATACATAACAAACATAAATATACCTAAACAAACATGAATATACATAAACAAACATGAATATACATACGCAAACATAAATATACATAAACAAACATAAATATACATAAACCAACATAATCATACATAAACAAACATAAAAATACATAAACAAACATAAGTATACATAAACAAACATAAGTATACATAAACAAACATAAATATACATAAGCAAACAAATACACATAGCAAACATAAGTATACATAAACAAACATAAATATACATAAACAAAAATACATGTACATAAACAAACATGAATATACATAAACAAACATGAATATACATAAACAAACATAGATATACATAAACAAACATAATATACATAAACCAACATACATATACATAAGCACACATAAATATACATAAGTAAACATAAATATACATAAACAAACACACACTTGTTTTTCATAGACATGGTGACGACAGAAAGGGACTGCAGGACGCAGCGGAACCAGCAGGTGGCAGCATCGTGACTCTAAAGCTCTGAAGCCCAAAACCGCCACTGGAATGTGACGTCACACTATCGCAGAACGTGTTGAGGCGGGTTCTCAAACTAAATGTAACTAAATGTGACTTTAAATAACATCAAAGACAATCAAATAAGTAATAATAATAATAATAATAATACATTTTATTTGGAGGCGCCTTTCAAGTCACCCAAGGTCACCTTACAATAAAAATACAGGATAAAAGATAAAAGCATGAAAGATAGAAACAACATTAAAACAGAATATCAACATAAAAACAGGTGAAGTGCACAGGATCCAGTTACAAAGAGTATGCCAGTTTGAACAGGTGAGTTTACTGTTTACTGTTTTAAATTAAAAGTCACAACTTCATACTACAATATAAATATATATATTTATATAATATCTAAATTATGATTATTATAATTAATACATTAGCATTATTATTAATAAAAGATAGCTATATATTATAATAATGTATTTTTTATGTAGAGATACATAGGTAAGATCCCCCTCTCTCTCTCGTGCCCCCCGAACGTCTCTCGCCCCCTGTGACGTCAGCAGGCTGCTCGGTAAACGGAGTCAGTCTCTCTCCGGTCTGAAGAGAAACGGAGGAAAAAGAAACGGGAGAGACTGACAACCTGTCTGTCTGTCTGTCTATCTGTCTATCTGTGTGAGAGCGACAGACAGGACTCCGCAGAAAGAGAAGAAGCGGAAGAAGAAGAGGAGGAAGAGCAGGAGGAAGAAGAACTTTTCCTCGCGCTCCGGAGGTGTCGGTGTAGAAATGGAGCGGACTGGAACTTTGCTGCTCCACGCGTGTCTCGTGCTGGTTTCACTGGGACCAACGGGCGCGCGGGCGGACCCCTTCAAAGGTAAGCGGGGCGGCGGGGACTGGGTCTTTGGTGAGATGGTGAAGGGGGTCCGGGACTTTGGTGAGGGGGGTCCGGGTCTAGGTCTGGAGGGGGGAGGGGGGGGGGGGGGGGGGGGGGGGGGAGGGGGAGGGGGAAGGAGGAAGGAGGAGGAGGAGGAGGAGGGGGAGGGGGGGGGGTAAAACATGGGAGTTGTTTCTGTGTGTCGGAATCCAAGTTTCCAGCTGGAAAATCTCCTCTTCCTCCCCACTTCTTCTTCTTCTTCTTCTTCTTCATGTACTTCCTTCTCTTCCTCCTCACATCTTCTTCTTCTTCTTCTTCTTCATGTACTTCCTCCTCTTCCTCCTCACATCTTCTTCTTCCTCACATTCTCTTCTTCCTCGTCCTCTTCCTCCTCACTTCTTCAGTTTTTTAGCTGATCTCAGCTCAGAATTTTTTTTGTTTTTGTACTCCATAAAATACTCCACAAAATACTCCACAGAATACTACATAGAATACTGGGAAGAAATACTGCACACAAAAAAATACAGCAATTGAAGAATACTTTGAAGAAATATACTAAATATATATAAACACAGTAAATATATAAACACTAAATAAAGTAATACTGCAAAAGAAAACCTGCAAATGAAGAATTAAAGAAATTTGGTTAGAAAAACATAATTACTGTGAATATATAAATACTGGCAAGAAATGAGTAAATACTGTGAAAAAATACTGCAAAGAAATAAATATTGAAATACTGCAGTACAGAGTAATATTCTGGTGAGGAAACTGCTTTTTTATGACAAGAGCAGCTGCACATGTCCCGACCCAGTAGAACCCATGTATGGAATAGAACTCAGTAGAACCTAGTAGAACCCATGTATGGAATTGAGCCCAGTACAACCCAGTAGAACTCAGTAGAACCCATGTACGGAATAGAGCCCAGTAGAACCTAGTTGAACCAATGTATGGAATTGAGCAAAGTAGAACCCAGTAGAACTCAGTAGAACCCATGTACGTAAAATAGAGCCAAGTAGAACTCAGTAAAACTCAGTAGAACCCAGTAGATCCCATGTACGGAATAGATCCCTGTAGAACCCAATAAAACTCAGTAGAACCCAGTAGAACCAATGCTCGCAATATAACCAGTCAAACTCATAAATGGAGTATAACCCAGTAGAACTACGAAATTAAGTATAACTCATAAATGGAGTAGAACCCCTTCTTACTCATAAATGGAGCAGAACCCAGTAAAACCCGTAAATGGAGCAGAACCCAGTACTACTCATAAATGGAGCAGAACCCAGTACTACTCATAAATGGAGCAGAACCCAGTAAAACCCGTAAATGGAGCAGAACCCAGTTGAGTCAGGAGATGAATGTTTTTCTACTCATTGAACTGCATTGTGTCTTTTTGATCTCATGTGTAACCGACAGTAGAGACACAGTAGATGTGTGTATCTATTCATGTATTTGTACAACAGACCGTAGATGTGTGTTTTTATTGATGTATTTGTACAACAGACCGTAGATGTGTGTTTTTATTGATGTATTTGTACAACAGACCGTAGATGTGTGTTTTTATTGATGTATTTGTACAACAGACCGTAGATGTGTGTTTTTATTGATGTATTTGTACAACAGACCGTAGATGTGTGTTTTTCTTCGACGGACGGAAAGCTTGTTCTCTGAATTAGTTTCCAGTTTTGTGTAGTACTATTCAGATACTATTCAAGTACTATTCCAGTTCTGTGTACGATATTTGACTGCTGCCTTTATCGATCAATAAGTAGATATGAAATGGGATTGGATAAACAACTGTGTGTGTGTGTGAGGGTGTGTGTGTTGTCTATGTGTGTGTGTGTGTGTGTGTGTCTGGATGTGCGTGTGTGCATGTGTCTGTGTGTGTGTGTGTGTGTGTGTGTGTGTGCTTTGAGCTGCCGTGTCTATAGTACTGCAGCACTGCTCTTGTTCTCCTGATGGTCCTCCGTGTTCTGATGAGGGGGTGATGAAGATGAAGATGGTGAATCTGTAGTTGCTCTGGTCCGCTGATGGGGGCAGCAGCATGTATTTTATATATATATATATATATATAATATAGAACACAGCAGATTATCACATTAATGTGGTTCCTGGTTAGGAACATGTGGAGCAGCAGAACGTCTTCACATTGATACGGTTCCTCTTTAGGAACATGTGGAGCAGCAGAACGTCTTCACATTACATTTCATTACATTACATTACATTTCATTTAGCTGACGCTTTTATCCAAAGCGACTTACAATAAGTGCATTCTACGGTTACATACAAGAATCAGAACAACAAGAATCAAGAAGGTACAATTTCGACAAAAAGTTCAACTACAAAGTGCTATCAGTAAGAGCCATTTCAGTGCTACTAAAGTGCTACTTCCTTTATTCAAGGTATAGTAGGAAAAGATGTGTTTTTAGTTTGCGACGGAAGATGTAGAGACTTTCTGCTGTTCTGATGTCAATGGGGAGCTCATTCCACCATCGAGGAGCCAGGACAGAGAACAGTCGAGACTTTGTTGAGTGTTTAGCTCGCAGTGACGGAGCTACAAGCCGATTGGCAGAAGCCGAGCGGAGCGCACGAGTTGGGGTGTAAGGTTTTACCATGTCCTGGATGTAGACTGGACCAGATCTGTTCGTAGCACGGTACGCCAGTACCAATGTTTTGAAGCGGATGCGGGCGGCCACCGGTAACCAGTGAAGGTCGCGGAGGAGCGGAGTAGTGTGGGTGAATTTCGGGAGGTTAAAGACCAGTCGAGCTGCTGCATTCTGGATGAGCTGCAACGGTCGGATGGCACCAGCAGGTAGACCCGCCAGGAGGGAGTTGCAGTAGTCTAGACGCGAGATGACCAGAGCCTGGACGAGAACCTGTGCTGCCTTCTGGGTGAGAAGTGGACGTATTCTCCTGATGTTGTGCAGCATGAATCTACAGGAACGAGTTGTTGCGGTAATGTTGGCAGTCAGGGAGAGTTGACTGTCAAGGGTCACACCGAGGTTCCTGGCAGTCGGGGTCGGGGCCAAGACTGAGTTGTTGAAAGTAATCGTCAGGTTGTGAGTGGGGGAGACTTTTCCTGGAAGGAAAAGTAATTCCGTCTTGTCAGGGTTAATTTTCAGGTGGTGTGCGGACATCCATTGTGAAATGTCAGTCAGACAAGCAGAGATTCGTGCTGCTATCTGTGTTTCCGATTGTGGAAACGAGAGGATCAGTTGGGTGTCATCAGCATAGCTATGGTAGGAAAAGCCATGCGAGCGAATGACGGAGCCAAGAGAGTTGGTGTACAGGGAGAAGAGGAGAGGACCGAGGACTGAGCCTTGAGGGACCCCAGTAGTGAGAGGACAAGGTTCAGACACAGATCCTCTCCAGGTTACCCGGTAGGTCCGATCACTGAGGTAGGATGAGAGGAGGGAGAGCGCAGTGCCTGAGATACCCAGGTCCTGGAGGGAGGAGATGAGGATCTGGTGGTTCACTGTGTCAAAGGCAGCAGAAAGGTCCAGAAGGATAAGGACAGAGGAGAGAGAGGCTTCTCTCGCAGTGTGAAGCTGCTCTGAGACAGCAAGGAGGGCAGTCTCTGTTGAGTGGCCTGCCTTGAATCCAGACTGGTGAGGGTCCAGAAGGTTGTTCTGGTGGAGGAAGGAGGAGACTTGGTTGAAGATAGCTCGCTCCAGGGTTTTGGAAAGAAAGGGAAGGAGTGAGACAGGTCTGTAGTTGTTGACTTCTGACGGGTCGAGAGTGGGTTTCTTCAGGAGAGGGTTAACTCTTGCCTCCTTCAGAGAGTTAGGGAAACAACCAGTTGAGAGGGAGGTGTTAATTAGATGGGTGAGAAAGGGAAGAAGGTCAGGAGCAATAGACTGGAGGATGTGAGATGGGATGGGGTCAAGGGGGCAGGTGGTTGGGCGGGCAGAGGTTACCAAGGTAAGAACTTGGTTGGGGGACAGAGGGGTGAAAGAGGAAAGTGAAGGGGAGGCGGATAATGTTAATGGAGATGTAGTTATGGGCAGGGGATCAGTGAATGAGGAGCGTATGTCATCTATCTTTTTAGTAAAGTAGTCGACAAAGTGGTTCGGTAGAAGGGTGGAGGGAGGAGGAGGACAGGGGGGGTCTAGGAGGTTGGAAAAAATGGAGAAGAGTTTTTTGGGGTTAGAGAAAGAAGATTCAATTCTGGATTGGTAGAACAGGCTTTTGGCTGCAGAGATAGAGGCAGAGAAGGAGGCGAGAAGAGAGTGATAGGCGTGCAGGTCGTCTGCGTGTTTGGATTTTCGCCATTTCCTTTCCGATGCTCGCAAAGTGGCTCTCTGGGCACGGACCGGGTCTGACAACCACGGAGCCGGAGAGGAATTGCGAACCTTACGTGTCGTAGGAGGACAGAGAGAATCAAGAGAGGAGGACAGAGTAGAGAGGAGAGTGTCTGTGGCACAGTTAGGATGCATGAGTGAGAAAGAGTCAGTTGAAGGAAGGGATGTCAGAACAGACGAGGCCAGAGAGGAGGGAGAGAGGGAGCGAATGTTGCGACGGATAGGTGCAGAGTCTGTTGCTGTGGGAGGGTTGTCAGTTCCCAAGAGTGGGAGAGAGTAGGAGATGAAGAAGTGGTCTGAGACGTGAAGTGGAGTTACAGTGAGGTTAGATGTTGCGCAGTTTCTGGTGAAAATGTAGTCAAGATGATTTCCAGCCTTGTGAGTCGGAGGTGAAGGACTGAGTGAGAGAGCGAAGGAAGATAGTAGGAGCACCAGGTCAGATGACTTCTCGGTCTGGATGTTGAAGTCACCTAGAAGAATGAGAGGAGGGCCGTTTTCTGGGAAATTTGATAGGAGGACGTCTAATTCTTCCAAGAAGTCTCCCAGGGAACCAGGTGGACGGTAGAGAACAACAATGTTCAGTTGAACCGGATGGGTAACCGTCACAGCATGAAGCTCAAAAGACAGTGGTGTAGACAGTGGAAGCGGGTAGAGAGAAAAACTCCATTTGGGGGAGATGAGTAGACCAGTACCACCACCCCGGCCAGTGGGCCTAGGTGTGTGGCTGAAGGAGAAGGCAGAGGAGAGAGCGGCAGGGGTAGATGTGTTGTCTGGTGTGATCCAGGTCTCAGTGAGAGCCAGGAAGTCCAGAGATTGCTTGATAGCAAAGCCAGAGATGAAGTCAGCCTTGCGGTTAGCTGACTGGCAGTTCCAGAGGCCTCCTGTGACGAGGTGTTGGGTTTGTGTGGAGCGGGTGGGGTGAAGAAGCACGGAAGGATTTTGATGCAAGTAAGAACGAGTCCGAGGTCTGAAGTATCTACGAGGTGATATGTACACGGGTATGGGAGGGAAGCACATTTTCACAGGGAAGTGGTAATGCTCAGCCGCCCCCGAAGACTCCAACGAAAGACTCCTAAGTCTTTATTCTCCAAGTCTTCATACGATGAGTCTTCGCTGACGCTAAAGCTGACGCTTCAAAGCCACGCCTGCTTCTATACCGGTGTTAGCGATAATTATCTACAGCTGAGTTGACTCCGCCCCAGGTCTTTAGTGTGACGGCCACCAATCGAAAGTACTCTGGCTCAGGACAATAGCAGGGTTTCCCTTTAATCAGTGAGGTGAGAGTTTCCCAAGAACAGCTGCTTCTTGCCAAAAGTCAACAAGGACAGGATCTGTTTACCTCAAAAGTAGAAAGTAAAACCAGAGCCTAGTCCCAAGTACAGTAGGATTACAGAAGCAGACTTTAACCCTAGCTAGTTCAGTTGCGTTTAAGTCACTTGACCAAAGCAAAGTCCCGGTTCAAACAATTCAGACAGAAATGACAGTACAGATTAACAGTCTACTAGAAATAGTCTAGTAGAGATAGTTCCACAAATAGTAGAACCAATACAGCAAGTACAATAGGAATATAGCAGAGAAACCTCTTTAGAGAATGTACTCAGCCAAGATCCAAGAAGTCCAGTAGTCTTGAGGAATCACCAGTAGAGAGATGCACACTGAAGAAATGGCTTCCTGAAGCTGCTTTAAGTAAGCCACTGAGTCAGCTGAGTTGACTCCGCCCCAGGTCTTTAGTGTGACGGCCACCAATCGAAAGTACTCTGGCTCAGGACAATAGCAGGGTTTCCCTTTAATCAGTGAGGTGAGAGTTTCCCAAGAACAGCTGCTTCTTGCCAAAAGTCAACAAGGACAGGATCTGTTTACCTCAAAAGTAGAAAGTAAAACCAGAGCCTAGTCCCAAGTACAGTAGGATTACAGAAGCAGACTTTAACCCTAGCTAGTTCAGTTGCGTTTAAGTCACTTGACCAAAGCAAAGTCCCGGCTCAAACAATTCAGACAGAAATGACAGTACAGATTAACAGTCTACTAGAAATAGTCTAGTAGAGATAGTTCCACAAATAGTAGAACCAATACAGCAAGTACAATAGGAATATAGCAGAGAAACCTCTTTAGAGAATGTACTCAGCCAAGATCCAAGAAGTCCAGTAGTCTTGAGGAATCACCAGTAGAGAGATGCACACTGATGCGGTTCCTCTTTAGGAACATGTGGAGCAGCAGAACGTCTTCACATTGATGCGGTTCCTCTTTAGGAACATGTGGAGCAGCAGAACGTCTTCACATTGATGCGGTTCCTCTTTAGGAACATGTGGAGCAGCAGAACGTCTTCACGTGATATGGTTCCTCTTTAGGAACATGTGGAGCAGCAGAACGTCTTCACATGATATGGTTCCTCTTTAGGAACATGTGGAGCAGCAGAACGTCTTCACATTGATACGGTTCCTCGTTACGAACATGTGGAGCAGCAGAACGTCTTCACACTGATACGGTTCCTCTTTCTGAACATGTGGAGCAGCAGAACGTCTTCACACTAATATGGTTCCTCTTTAGGAACATGTGGAGCAGCAGAACGTCTTCACATTGATGCGGTTCCTCTTTAGGAACATGTGGAGCAGCAGAACGTCTTCACATTGATACGGTTCCTCTTTAGGAACATGTGGAGCGGCAGAACGTCTTCACATTGATGCGGTTCCTCTTTAGGAACATGTGGAGCGGCAGAACGTCTTCACATTGATACAGTTCCTCTTTAGGAACATGTGGAGCAGCAGAACGTCTTCACATGATACGGTTCCTCTTTAGGAACATGTGGAGCGGCAGAACGTCTTCACATTGATACAGTTCCTCTTTAGGAACATGTGGAGCAGCAGAACGTCTTCACACTAATATGGTTCCTCTTTAGGAACATGTGGAGCAGCAGAACGTCTTCACATTGATGCGGTTCCTCTTTAGGAACATGTGGAGCAGCAGAACGTCTTCACATTGATACGGTTCCTCTTTAGGAACATGTGGAGCGGCAGAACGTCTTCACATTGATGCGGTTCCTCTTTAGGAACATGTGGAGCGGCAGAACGTCTTCACATTGATACGGTTCCTCTTTAGGAACATGTGGAGCGGCAGAACGTCTTCACATTGATGCGGTTCCTCTTTAGGAACATGTGGAGCGGCAGAACGTCTTCACATTGATACAGTTCCTCTTTAGGAACATGTGGAGCAGCAGAACGTCTTCACATGATACGGTTCCTCTTTAGGAACATGTGGAGCAGCAGAACGTCTTCACATGATACGGTTCCTCTTTAGGAACATGTGGAGCAGCAGAACGTCTTCACATTGATGCGGTTCCTCTTTAGGAACATGTGGAGCGGCAGAACGTCTTCACATTGATACAGTTCCTCTTTAGGAACATGTGGAGCAGCAGAACGTCTTCACATGATACGGTTCCTCTTTAGGAACATGTGGAGCAGCAGAACGTCTTCACATGATCCAGCAGCAGCTGATCTCCATGTAAACCAATTAGCCAGCGAGTAATTAAGGAACCTCTGAAACTCATTAGGGGGTCTTTTACCCAGTCCGTATATTCATGTGTGTGTGGTTCTGTGTGTGTGTATTTATATTTGTGTGTGTGTGTGTGTGTGTGTGTGCCATGGTGTATGATCTACTGTTATATTATGTACTGTTGTATTCAGTCTCAGTTCTGACAAACGAGTCCTGTCTCGTGTCCACAGTGTTAAAACCAACAGGGGAACCAGTCCAAACCCTCCTCCTCCTCTACCTCCTGCTCTTCCCCCTCTTCCTCCTCTTCTACCTCCTGCTCTTCCCCCTCTTCCTCCTCTTCTACCTCCTGCTCTTCCTCCTCCTCCTCTACCTCCTGCTCTTCCTGCTCTTTCTCCTCCTCCTCCTCTGTGTCTCCTAGAGGACTAATATGTCTCCTAGAGGACTAATATGTCTCCTAGAGGACTAATGTGTGATGAAATAACTCTCAGCCGGCTCAATAAAGTTTTCCTTTAAAAACTGGAATGAGAATCAGGAACAACAAAAGTGCCGAGTGTCTGCTGCCTCGGGTGTGTTGGATTCCTTCTCCTGTCTGTCCCTCTCTGCTGCACATATGGAGTGTTGAGGGGGCAGCGCGCGTGCGTGCGTGCGTGCGTGCGTGCGTGCGTGCGTGCGTGCGTGCGTGCGTGCGTGTGTGTGTGTGTGTGTGTGTGTGTGTGTGTGTGTGTGGCAGCAGAGAATGAAATTAAACTCTCAGCGGCCTGGGTCCGAGATGGCCGCCACGCCCTAATAACCGTGGTGACGGAGCGCGGCTAATGAGCGCACTCGGCCGCCGGGTGATGCCTGATGCCGATGTTTAAGTGATCATGAAATATGATTCAGAGTAACACTGAACTATTAGACTTATTGATCATGTTTCTCCCATGAGCGAACGATACGACAACAACGACTGTGTGAAGCATCTTTGATGTTGTTTAGTGTCTGTTTGTGGTTGTTGTGTGTCTGTTTGTGGTTGTTGTGTGTCTCTTTGTGATTGTTGTGTGTCTCTTTGTGGTTGTTGTGTGTCTTGTTGTAGTTGTTGTGTGTCTCTTTGTGGTTGTTGTGTGTCTCTTTGTGATTGTTGTGTGTCTCTTTGTGGTTGTTGTGTGTCTTGTTGTAGTTGTTGTGTGTCTCTTTGTGGTTGTTGTGTGTCTCTTTGTAGTTGCTGTGTGTCTCTTTGTGGTTGTTGTGTGTCTTGTTGTGGTTGTTGTGTGTCTCTTTGTAGTTGTGTGTCTCTTTGTGGTTGTTGTGTGTCTCTTTGTAGTTGCTGTGTGTCTCTTTGTGGTTGTTGTGTGTCTCTTTGTGGTTGTAGTGTGTCTCTTTGCGGTGGTTTTAATTTGAGCAGAACGTTCAAAACCTTAAAACTGAACAGCGATAGAGAGAAAGGTGTCTGTAATTAGAGCACTAGTGTTAACTCAGCAACACACACACTGTATAACACATGCACACGCACACACACACACAGGAGGAAAAGGTAAAGTCCTGAATCAGCGACAGTCCTGAACCTGGACACACCAGGTCATCTGTGTGTGTGTGTGTGTGTGTGTGTGTGTGTGTGTGTGTGTGTGTGTGTGTGTGTGTGTGTGTGTGTGTGTGTGTGTGTGTGTGTGTGTGTGTGTGTGTGTGTGTGTGTGTGTGTGTGTGCATCTGTGTGTGTGCATCTGTGTGTGTGTGTGTGTGTCTGGATGTGCGTGTGTGCATGTGTCTGTGTGTGTGTGAGTATTCAGGTGCAGTCAGCTCTTTGTCCTCGTCAGGGTTTTAATGAATACACTCACAGTAAAGTCAGGACGTTTGTCCATGTATCTGTATTAATAAATAACTAATATATAAATATATGTTGTTACAGACACAAAGTTCTGTGGTGCCATAAAGTCCTTTCAAAATAAAGCTCTGTGGCACCATAAAGTCCTTTGAAAATAAAGTTCTGTGGCGCAGTAAAGTCCTTTCAAAATAAATATCTGTTGCACCATAAAGTCCTTTGAAAATAAAGCTCTGTGGCGCCATAAAGTCCTTTCAAAATAAAGCTCTGTTCTTACAGTACATCCTCTTCGTCTCAGGGACCCTTCATCTGAAGAGAAACCCTTTCATTGATCACCAGATCGTTCGTATCACATATGCTCCAGCAGCATGAAGACGAATAAAACGTCCTCCTCTCTTCCTCCTCTTCCTCGCCTCCCGCCTGCACTTTCATGCTTCATGTTTGTATTTCAGTAATTTAAAAAATGCATACATCTTTGTTGGCTTTAATCTCCCAACAAATCCACATGAATTATCTGCAGCGGCAGAAGGAGTTTCTCTGAATGGAGCAGGACTTCCTCTGTGTGTCTGCGGTCGGTCCGGGTCGGATTAGAGCCGGCGGGCCGATCCCAGCAGCCCCGGCACCGCAATCGGCCCGCTGGCCTCTGGGATTAACGCGCCGCCTTCAGACGCTCCACAGGGATTAAAGCAGCCGGATTAGAGCTCCTTTTGTTTAACGACAGAGATGAGATAGAAGCGGAGGAGGCTTTGTGGCTGCTGTCAGGAGCCTCACATGTCCCTCGGTCCCTAAACGCACCGCAGGGCTGGCCCCTGCTCCTTCTCTTCGGCCGCTCCAGATGTTTATATTGTAAATAACATTTATATGAATCATTCAACATCCAGGTGATGAGAGTTCATCTCACTACATATATACACATAAATACATAGACATAAATATATACACATAATTATATACACATAAGTACAAGACATATATATAGACATAAATGTATACACATAAATGCATAGACATAAATATATACACATAAATATGTACACATAAGTACATACACATAAATACATACACATAAATATATACACATAAATACGTACATAAATATATACTCATAAGTACATAGACATAAATATATAGACATAAATATATACACATACATATATACACATACATATATACACAAATATACATAAATACAACAAGCTTCAAAAAGATCCAAAAGCTAAATTATTCCACCTCAAAGTGAATATTTTATTGTATTTCTCGGTTACTTTGTGAAAAGAGGTTGGGGGTTAGGGTTGGGGTTGAGGGTTGGGGGTTAGGGGCTAGGGTTAGGGGTTAGGGTTAAGGTTGGGGGTTAGGGGTTAGGGGTTAGGATTAGGGTTAGGGGTAGGGTCTGGGTTAGGGGTAAGGGGTTAGGTTTGGGGGTTAGGGTTGGGGGTTAGGATATAGGAAATTCACATAGATCTCCTTGCGTTGCCCAACGACTTCGCAGTTGAATAGAGACCTAAGGCCGTGCACGGGTTTCCCCACGCCACATACTTTTATACCTGTCCCCTCTTTTCTTTCTATACCTTTGAGTGGTTTGTATCAGAGTTGTTGTTTTGTACTCAGAAATGTCACCCCACTTTATCACATTAGAACTTTACCTCAGATCAAGAACAACCGGACACTGGAACACAGTATTGTTGTAGAATGGGTACGTTTTATTCATAGAGGAATGGTTGGAGTTTGGTATCCAGGAGTGCCACGCCACTGTTCTATCATTGAACTTTCATCACAACTTGAAGTTCAGTGGCAAAATAAAAAAGACTAACCACGACTAACCTTGGCCCTACTCCATTTGTTAGTACATGTTGCAGAACAGGCTGTCCCAGTGGTAGTGTAACAATTCAGAACACATAATTAAACATCTATTAACCGATTGGGTTTAGGTTTTGTACTAAGTGTTCCGTGTTCTCCCCACGGAAAGGGCAACCCAGTGTACAAAGCATAAGGATATTACTCGGTATTCCACATTTGTTTGTTTATTTATTTCAAATGAGAGTGACCAGGTAATAAACCTGAAATAATAAGAAAAGCAACATTTCAATTTTCATATGCATACTACAAACAGCACAACTCCCCAGTTCTTTATCTCAATAGCCCAATAAAAATAATAAGCAACAATAAATAACATTAATCAAATACAAAAATACTATTATTAATATACCATAATAATAATAACAATTTTCATGTACACGCTTCACACTTTAAACATTATGCACCATTCAAGTCCTACCAAAGCCTAGTCAAGATGCATGCAGTGTTTTCTGCTAGCAGCTGGAACCTACATCTCCCAAAATGCTCCGCGGTAAACCAGGAAGTGCAACGTTACATTAAATACCGGTCCGCGCTTCATACTTCATCAAACATTTGAAATGTTAAAGTACGTAAACACGAATGGACACGTATGGTGCAGCAATGTATCTTTATCAGTTAACTAAACTGCTTAGACCTACTGGAGCATAGCGTTATCTTTAACGTGCAACGGACGTAAACACAGTACAACAACCTAGCATGGCGACAGCAGACAACATGAAGCGTACATTATAAAGCAGACAAGAACCATCTGAATTTAAGAGAGCTTACCAAGTGGCTGCACACCGGATTGAAAGTCCTTACAACTAAATGAATCTCGCGCTTCCTTTTCACGTAGTAAACAGCCGGTCGCCTGTACCCGCAGCACACTCCCCTTAAAGGGGCACTACACTATTGCGCAGCTAAACCGCAAAGGTTTCATTTGTAGCTCTGGTTTTAAGGTATACATTTGATTAAACATGTAAATAAGGATAACAAAACTTTACAAATGACAGAACTTTACAGAAAACACAACACTAAGGGTTAGGGTTTGTATTAAGTAGTTTATATTTAGGGTTAGAATCTAGGTGCTGGCAAGTAAGTGGTTGAGGTTAAGGTTAGGGTTGGGGTTGGGGTTAGAGTTTGGGTTAGGTTTGGGTTAGAGTTTGGGGGCCCCACTGCTAAAAAACAAATAGGGGTCCCGGTGCACTGGCCATCAAGGTCTCTGTCCCAGGCATCCCCGAAAGGACCACCAGGGTCACGCAGCCATTCCAGCATCCCGGAGCAGTCAGCGTGACTTTAAGAATGAGATTATATTGTGTTTATAATGTCAACCGTTCAACCACAGGTCATAACAGCTATGCATTAACATCAATCCTCATCATCCATCCATCCATTTTCCACCGCTTATCCCGGGTCGGGTCGCGGAGGCAGCAGATCAAGCAGGCTGACCCAGACTTCTCTCTCACCCGCAACATCTACCAGCTCATTCTGGGGGATCCCGAGGCGTTCCCAGGCCAGCTGGGAGATATAATCCCTCCAGCGTGTCCTGGGTCTTCCCCGGGGCCTCCTACCAGATGGACGTGCCTGGAAAACCTCTAAAGGGAGGCGTCCTGGAGGCATCCTAATTAGATGCCCGAACCACCTCAGCTGACTCCTTTCGACACGAAGGAGTAGCGGCTCGACTTCAAGCTCCCTCCTGATGTCCGAGCTCCTTACCCTATCTCTAAGGCTGAGCCCGGCCACTCTACGGAGGAAACTCATTTCGGCCGCTTGTATCCGCGACCTCGTTCTTTCGGACACGATCCAAAGCTCGTGACCATAGGTGAGGGTTGGGACGTAGACCGACCAGTAAATTGAGAGCTTTGCCTTCCGGCTCAGCTCCTTCTTCACCAAGACGGCCCGGTGCAACGCCTGCTTTACTGCTGCAGCCGCACCGATACGCCTGTCGATCTCCCGCTCCATTTTACCCTCACTCGTGAACAAGACCCCGAGATACTTGAACTCCTTCGCTTGTGGTAGGCACTCTGTCCCCACCCGGAGGGAGCAATCCACCGGTTTCCGGCAGAGCACCATGGCCTCAGATTTCGTGGTGCTGACTCTCATCCCCGCCGGTCGAAAGCCTTCTCCAAGTCCACAAAGCACATGTAGACTGGTTGGGCAAACTCCCAGGACCCCTCCAGTATCCTTGCAAGGGTAAAGAGCTGGTCCACTGTTCCACGACCAGGACGAAACCCGCACTGTTCTTCTTGAATCCGAGGTTCGACAAACGGTCGGAGCCTCCGTTCCAGCACCCTGGCATAAGCTTTTCCCGGGAGGCTGAGTAGTGTGATACCCCGATAATTCGAGCACACTCTCCGGTCCCCCTTCTTGAAGATGGGAACCACCACCCCGGTCTGCCAGTCCATGGGCACTGTGCCCGACCCCCATGCGACATTGAAGAGGCGTGTCAGCCAAGACAGCCCAACAAAGTCCAGCGCCTTCAGCATCTCAGGGCGGATTTCATCCACCCCCGGCGCCTTGCCACCAAGGAGCTTTTTGACTACCTTAGTGGCCTCTGCCAGGGATATGGGTTCATCCAACCCCAAGTCTTCAGGCGCTGCCCCCTGTTCAGGGGACATGTTGACCGGGTTTAGGAGTTCTTCAAAGTGCTCCTTCCACCGCCCGACGATATCCTCTGTCTGGGTCAGTAGCAACCCTCCCCCGCTGATAACAGCCTGGGGAAGGCCCTGCTTTCCCTTCCTGAGTCGTCGGATGGTTTGCCAGAACCTCCTTGAGGCCAACCGAAAGTCCTTCTCCATGGCCTCCCCGAACTCCTCCCATGCCCGAGTTTTAGCATCCGTGACCACCGCAGCTGCAGTCCTTCTGGCCTGCCTGTACCTGTCAGCTGCTTCAGGAGACCCCTGGGCCAACCAAGCCCGAAAGGCCTCCTTCTTCAGCTTGACGGCTTCCCTCACCCCGGTGTCCACCACCGGGTTCTCGGGTTGCCGCCACGACAGGCACCGATGACCTTCCGACCACAGCTCCTAGCGGCCGCGTCCACAATAGAGGCTTTGAACATGATCCACTCGGATTCCATGTCCCCAACCTCCCTCGGGATGTGCCAATCCTCATCATGTTGCAGTAAATTACATTTGTAAGAGTGATGTGGGCGCCACCTGTTGGTGTTTTTGTATTTGGCTTCTCACAGCAAGGGTTAGGCTTTGGGGTTTGGATCCTCAGTGGAAGGTCACGACGGCAGAGCGGGACGCTCCTTGCTCTTGTTCTTCTTTCTTTCTCGTGAGATTAAGCAAATTATTTCTCCGACATCAGATTATAAAAACATGTCGGCATGTCTCCAAAAGAGTGTGTGTGTGTGTGTGTGTTAATCCCTGTCCAGAGATGTCATTCTGATTAGTGTTGAGGTCCAAATCCCTGATCATATTCATAGGATTATTGTTTGAAGATTTGTGTGTGTGTGTGTGTGTGTGTGTGGTGACTTGAAGACAGACTGAAGTAATGAGACAGGGATTAGTGTGTGTGTGTGTCACGACCCGGCTCTTAAACCGGGTCAAAGACGGGAGACACAGGTTTTAAACGGGAAAGGTACGTTTACTAGTAAGGAGGACTAAAGGACTTTACAGGACTAGGGGACTGTGTGTGTTATCAGTATAATCTGTGTTATTATTATTATTATTATTACATTACATTTAGCTGACGCTTTTATCCAAAGCGACTTACATGATATACAGTAGGCCGTTGACACAGCAACGGTGAGCAATTAGGGTTAAGTGTCTTGCTCAAGGACACAACGACGCAGACTGCCGGAACCGGGGATCGAACCACCGACCCTCTGATTCAAAGACCGACTTGCTAACCACTGAGCCACAGTCGCCCCTGTGTTAAGATGCTTCCTGCATGTTCATCGTCTCTCAAACCTAAAACACGCACAGACTTCTATCTTTCTGACTTTGTGAGGACCCTCACATGATGATGACCACCAGAGAACATCTTCATCATCAGTAGTGAAGCTGCTCCACCTGTTCATGTTATTAACCCTTTATAACACACACATCTCCCTCTCTGTCTCTCTCTGTCATTCTCTCGCTGTCTCTCTATCTCTCTCTGTCTCTCTCTGTTTCTCTCTCTCTCTCTCTGTCTCTCTCTCTCTCTCTGTCTCTCTCTCTATCTCTCTCTCTCTCTCTCTTCAGTGCCGATGGTGAAATGAAAAAGAAGGATAAATATTTCAGTATGGTCTTAATGCTTTTCATTTTATCATATCATCATTATGGTAATTATCAGCAAAAGTGCTGCGAGCTAACACACACACACACACACACACACACACACACACACATTCACAGATATTAGCTGCGTATGAATATTTACTGTAGTAATATGGGTTAAATAGCAGCTTCTGGGCCTGAGTCCCTGTAGGCTTTACTGTGTGTGTGTGTGTGTGTGTGTGTGTGTGTGTTCTAAAATATTAATCATGTTTCGGCAACACTGGATTCTGAAGTTGAAGCAGTTGGATGTTTCTATAGTCTTCTGGTTCTGTTCCAGACTCTGCTGGTTCCAGACTCTGCTGGTTCCAGACTCTACTGGTTCCAGTCTAAACCTGAAGCTTCAGATTCCCGCTTATCCCGAGACAGTGAAGGTCTGATCTCTGACCCATTAGTCTGACGGGTTCACTGCCTTCTGTAAACACGAGCGCTGCTTACTCCACGCGGCCATCCAGCTGAGCTCAGTGTGTGTCTGCTTTCTGAGACGCCTTTGTACTGGGGACTGGTTTTTAGGTCACTGTGTGTGTGTGTGTGTGTGTGTGTGTGTGTGTGTCCTCGGGCTGCTCCAGACTCCTAATGATGGGCTGTATGTGTGTCACAGCGCCCCCTGTGGAAGGTGAAGAGGTTAAAGAGAGACCTCACACATCAACTTAGAGAAAGAAAATAATATGTTCATTTTTTTTTATTATATTGTTTATTATTTAGTTGATAGGGATATATGACCACCGTTAATATATATATTTATTACACATAAAGACAGATATCAGTATTTGAGGTTCGTCTCACTCAGCGGGTCTTCTTCTTGTGGAAACGAGGGCATCATCTGCGTATAAGTGATATGAATATGTTGATGACATATTTGTACTTCTACCTGTTGAAAATACAGTAATTTCCCAGATTGCAGAGAGACAGACTGCAGAGAAAGACTGCAGAGAGACAGACTGCAGAGAAAGACTGCAGAGAGACAGACTTCAGAGAGACAGGCTGCATAGAGACAGACAGGTAAAACAGGGGGGGGGGGGGGGGGGGGGGATCTAAGTGCCCCCCAGGCCTGGCTTGCAGCAGATTAGCATTAGTGGTTGACCGCCATGAGGAAGCTGCAGGCAATAAACAGGACTGCTTCCAGAGAGTGAGTGTGTGTGTGTGTATGTGTGATTGTATGAGTGTGTGTGTGTGTGTTCACAGTGGACAGGAAGTGTTTCACTGACACACACAGATGAGCAGCTTCATTCAGTTCTTATCGGTTCCGATTGAAATATTTGTATTTGTAGAAAAACAAAGAAGAAATATTGAAGAGAAAAATGGAGCCTCCATTTATTTTTGATACATGTGGGCTGTATGAACTTGTAACTCACACAAATATACAGGAGAATAACTTGTTGATCTTAATTATGAATCATGTCACCTGTCATGTGTCTTCAAAGGACAATGAGGACGTCGTAGATAAGTAGTTATAATAAAACAGATTTATTTAAGTAAAAAATAGGTTGGGATACAAAGTGTTCCAGTGGTCCATATACTGGGAGCCCTGAATGCAGCCTGCAGGTAGTTCATATACTTTCTCAGAAATGGAGTGACTTCACCCTATTGGTTGAAAATACAAGCAATACATTGGTGCAGAGTTTGCACATAGGTGGAGCCATCTTCTGGTTGGTTTCTAGTGATTCCAGTCTCGCCTATGTGTGTTGTGTTTACTTTGTAATGGCGGCCGCCATTTTGTCCGTCACATGTTGGTTAGTCCAGTAATAGTGAAATCTATTTCATGGTTTTACAATCACTGCGGCACAATGAGATATTACGTTGAATGCATTACTTTCTGCTATGTTACTGATATGAAACTAAACAGACACCAAGTTATGACTTTCTAAGTATCATAATTTACATAGACATTTCTTTAATGATCAAGCTGAGTTTTAAAGTTTGTTCATAATACTCTTCACACCTCATGTTGTTACATCTGGTAACATCAGGTCTCTACATCTCGTTACATCTCGTTACATCATGTCTCTTCATCTCGTTACATCTCGTTACATCATATCTCTTCATCTTGTTACATCTCGTTACATCATGTCTCTTCATCTCATTACATCTCGTTACATCATGTCTCTTCATCTTGTTACATCTGGTAATATCATGTCTCTTCATCTCATAACACCTGTAATATCATGTCTCTTCATCTTGTTACATCTGGTAACATCATGTCTCTTCATCTGGTTACATCTCGTTACATCATGTCTCTTCATCTCGTTACATCTGGTAACATCATGTCTCTTCATCTCGTTACATCTGGTTACATCATGTCTCTTCATCTCGTTACATCTCGTTACATCATGTCTCTTCATCTGGTTACATCATGTCTCTTCATCTCGTTACATCATGTCTCTTCATGTCGTTACATCATGTCTCTTCATCTGGTTACATCATGTCTCTTCATCTCGTTACATCATGTCTCTTCATGTCGTTACATCTCGTTACATCATGTCTCTTCATCTGGTTACATCATGTCTCTTCATCTCGTTACATCATGTCTCTTCATGTCGTTACATCATGTCTCTTCATCTGGTTACATCATGTCTCTTCATCTCATTACATCATGTCTCTTCATCTTGTTACATCTGGTAACATCATGTCTCTTCATCTCGTTACATCTGGTAACATCAGGTCTCTTTATCTGGTTACATCTCGTTACATCATGTCTCTTCATCTGGTTACATCATGTCTCTTCATGTCGTTACATCTCGTTACATCATGTCTCTTCATGTCGTTACATCTCGTTACATCATGTCTCTTCATCTTGTTACATCTCGTTACATCATGTCTCTTTATCTCGTTACATCTGGTAACATCATGTATCTTCATCTCGTTACATCTGGTAACATCAGGTCTCTTCATCTCGTTACATCATGTCTCTTCATCTCGTTACATCATGTCTCTTCATCTGGTAACATCATGTCTCTTCATCTCGTTACATCTGGTAACATCAGGTCTCTTCATCTCGTTACATCATGTCTTCATCTCGTTACATCATGTCTCTTCATCTCGTTACATCATGTCTCTTCATCTCGTTACATCTGGTAACATCATGTCTCTTCATCTCGTTACATCATATCTCTTCATCTTGTTACATCTCGTTACATCATGTCTCTTAATCTCATTACATCTCGTTACATCATATCTCTTCATCTTGTTACATCTCGTTACATCATGTCTCTTCATCTCGTTACATCTGGTAACATCATGTCTCTTCATCTCGTTACATCTGGTTACATCATGTCTCTTCATCTTGTTACATCTCGTTACATCATATCTCTTTATCTCGTTACATCTGGTAACATCATGTCTCTTCATCTCGTTACATCTGGTTACATCATGTCTCTTCATCTGGTTACATCATGTCTCTTCATGTCGTTACATCTCGTTACATCATGTCTCTTCATCTCGTTACATCTTGTTACTTCATGTCTCTTCATCTCGTTACATCTGGTAACATCATGTCTCTTCATCTCGTTACATCTCGTTACATCACGTCTCTTCATCTGGTTACATCATGTCTCTTCATCTGGTTACATCATGTCTCTTCATGTCGTTACATCTCGTTACATCATGTCTCTTCATCTTGTTACATCTCGTTACATCATGTCTCTTTATCTCGTTACATCTGGTAACATCATGTCTCTTCATCTCGTTACATCTGGTTACATCATGTCTCTTCATCTCGTTACATCATGTCTCTTCATGTCGTTACATCTCGTTACATCATGTCTCTTCATCTTGTTACATCTCGTTACATCATGTCTCTTCATCTCGTTACATCTTGTTACTTCATGTCTCTTCATCTCGTTACATCTGGTAACATCATGTCTCTTCATCTCGTTACATCTGGTAACATCATGTCTCTTCATCTCGTTACATCATGTCTCTTCATCTCGTTACATCATGTCTCTTCATCTGGTTACATCATGTCTCTTCATGTCGTTACATCAGGTTACATCATGTCTCTTCATGTCGTTACATCTCGTTACATCATGTCTCTTCATCTTGTTACATCTCGTTACATCATGTCTCTTCATCTCGTTACATCATGTCTCTTCATGTCGTTACATCTGGTTACATCATGTCTCTTCATTTCGTTACATCATGTCTCTTCATGTCGTTACATCTGGTTACATCATGTCTCTTCATCTTGTTACATCTCGTTACATCATATCTTGTTACATCTCGTTACATCATATCGTGTCTCTTCATCTTGTTACATCTGGTTACATCATGTCTCTTCATCTCGTTACATCTGGTAACATCATGTCTCTTCATCTCGTTACATCTGGTAACATCAGGTCTCTTCATCTGGTTACATCTGGTTACATCATGTCTCTTCGTCTTGTTAAATCTCGTTACATCTCGTTTGATCTCATCCAATGTAACTTTCTCTCTTCTTTGCAGCCACCAGTTGCATGTTTTGCTGGCAGATTTGAACTTGCAGTTCATATCGCTGCTCGCCTGAAGTCAAACAGCCTCACACCTGCTGTTACTATGTGTCAGTGTGAATGTTAATGTGTGTTAATGTGTGTGTTGTATCCTCCTGTGTTGTATTGTATGTGACTCCTGTGGGAGAAGACCTTTTCAGCCTCTGCCAGGCTGAATGATCTCCCCTTCTCTCTCCCTGCTGGAGGATAGACATGACCTTCTGTATGCTGGGATGAGAGTGGGGATGTCAGAGGATGCAGACTCTGGTGTACTCTTCATCTGCTTGAGGTGTCATCCTTGACATTTACACCGCACTGTGTTCATGTGCGAGTTATTTGTTATATTAATTGTCTGCCGATTTGTCGGGACTCTAAAATCATCTGATTTATCTCTGGCGATTAATGCATCCTACCTCAGCGATCGGACCTACCGGGTAACCTGGAGAGGATCTGTGTCTGACCCTTGTCCTCTCACTACTGGGGTCCCTCAAGGCTCGGTTCTCGGTCCTCTCCTCTTCTCCCTGTACACCAACTCTCTTGGCTCCGTCATTCGCTCGCATGGCTTTTCCTATCATAGCTATGCTGACGACACCCAACTGATCCTCTCGTTTCCCAAATCGGAAACACAGGTAGCAGCACGAATCTCGGCCTGTCTGACTGACATCTCACAATGGATGTCCGCACATCACTTGAAGATTAACCCCGACAAGACGGAATTACTTCTCCTTCCAGGGAAAGTCTCCCCCACTCACGACCTGACGATTACTTTCAACAACTCAGTCTTGGCCCCGACCCCGACTGCCAGGAACCTCGGTGTGACCCTGGACAGTCAACTCTCCCTGACTGCCAACATTACCACAACAACTCGTTCCTGCAGATTCATGCTGCACAACATCAGGAGAATACGTCCACTTCTCACCCAGAAGGCGGCACAGGTTCTCGTCCAGGCTCTGGTCATCTCGCGTCTAGACTATTGTAACTCCCTCCTGGCGGGTCTACCTGCTGGTGCCATCCGACCTTTGCAGCTCATCCAGAATGCTGCAGCTCGACTGGTCTTCAACCTCCCGAAATTCTCACACACCACTCCGCTCCTCCGCGACCTTCACTGGTTACCGGTGGCCGCCCGCATCCACTTCAAAACACTGGTACTGGCGTACCGTGCTACGAACAGATCTGGTCCAGTCTACATCCAGGACATGGTAAAACCTTACACCCCAACTCGTGCGCTCCGCTCGGCTTCTGCCAATCGCCTTGTAGCTCCGTCGCTGCGAGCTAAACACTCAACAAAGTCTCGACTGTTCTCTGTCCTGGCTCCTCGATGGTGGAATGAGCTCCCCATTGACATCAGGACATCAGAAAGTCTCTACATCTTCCGTCGCAAACTAAAAACATATCTTTTCCGACTATACCTTGAATAAAGGATGTAGCACTATAGTAGCACTGAAATGGCTCTTACTGATAGCATTTTGTAGTCGAACCTTTGATGAAATTGTACCTTCTTGATTCTTGTTGTTCTGATTCTTGTTTGTAACCGTAGAATGCACTTATTGTAAGTTGCTTTGGATAAAAGCGTCAGCTAAATGACATGTAATGTAATGTAATTTAACCCCCCTTCTGTTCTGGATCCCCCACTTCATTGCATGATCCCCTTCAGTGCATAAACCCCCTTCAGTGCATGACCCCTTCCGTGCATGAACCCCCTTCAGGGCATGAACCCCCATTCAGTGCATGACCCCCTTCCGTGCATGAACCCCCTTCCGTGCATGAATCCCCTTCAGGGCATGAACCCCCTTCAGGGCATGACCCCCTTCCGTGCATGAACCCCCTTCCGTGCATGAACCCCCTTCAGGGCATGAACCCCCCTTCAGTGCATGAACCCACTTTAGGGAATGAACCCCCTTCAGTGCATAAACCCCCTTCAGTGCATGACCCCCTTCCGTGCATGAACCCCCTTCCGTGCATGAACCCCCTTCAGGGCATGAACCCCCCTTCAGTGCATGAACCCACTTTAGGGAATGAATCCCCTTCAGTGCATGAACCCCCTTTAGAGAATGAATCCCCTTCAGTGCATGAACCCCCTTCAGTGCATGACCCCCTTCAGTGCATGACCCCCTTCCGTGCATGAACCCCTTCAGGGCATGAACCCCCCTTCAGTGCATGAACCCACTTTAGGGAATGAACCCCCTTCAGTGCATGAACCCCCTTTAGAGAATGAATCCCCTTCAATGCACGAACCCCCTTCAGTGCATGAACCCCCTTTAGGGAATGAACCCCCTTCAGTGCATGAACCCCCTTTAGGGAATGAACCCCCTTCAGTGCATGAACCACTTTCTGTGCATGAACCCCCTTTAAGGAATTAACCCCCTTCAGTGCATGTACCCCCTTCAGTGCATGAACCCCCTTTAGGGAATGAACCCCCTTCATTGCATGAACCCCCTTTAGGGAATGAACCCCCTTCAGTGCATGAACCCCTTCAGGGCTCAGAGGAACTCAACATTGTTCTGAACAAATTCATCAGTCAAACAGTTTCAAAGCTTTTGGTTCCATAATCTGTTCATGTTCCTCAGGTAGAACCTCCTCTGTGGAACCGTCTTCGGGTTTGTCTCGCTCTATGGTTCTAGATGAATAATTGTGAATCGATAACAGAGGGTTGTGTTGAGAACTTTAGTTTGTAACAAAGGAGCATATTGAATTAGATGTTGAGAGAATAGAGGAAGATTTAGTGAGCTTCAGGAAAACTCCAGACAATCTGCTGCTGTATTGATCACTGCAACACACACACACACACACACACACGCACACGCACACACGCACGCACACACACGCACACAAACAGATTTATTATGACTCAGCAGGAATGAAAAAGTCCTCTAAATGTCTCTCTCTTGCAGCTTCACTTTCTCTTCCTACTCATTCATCTTATTCTCCTTTCTCTTCTTCTTCTCCTTCCTCTTTTTCTTTTTATTCTTCTTCAACTTATTCTCCTCCTTCTCCTCTTTCTCTTGTCAGTAATCACAGATAATTAGTCTCATAGTTGAGTTTGTCTTTGTCACTTGTTTGTTATTTATTAACATTTGAACATTAATACAATTAATATATCTGCCATGAAAAACATTTGTAGAATACAATGCCCAGCATGCATCAGCAACAATCCCACAATCCCCCTGTGATACTGATGTCAGTGTCAAACAGATTATAATTTTTTTCTTCTTTGGATTTCCTCCCTTCTTATCAGTTTAATCTGACATGATTCTGGTTTATGATACGTCCTAATCTCTGTTCTCATAAGCCCTGCAGTGTGTGTGTGTGTGTGTGTGTGTGTGTGTGTGTGTGTGTGTGTGTGTGTGTGTGTGTGTGTGTGTGTGTGTGTGTGTGTGTGTGTGTGTGTGTGTGTGTGTGTGTGTGTGTGTGTGTGTGTGTGTGTGTGTGTGTGTGTGTGTGTGTGTGTGTGTGTGTGTTTAAAGAAGCCCATCTGTTGTCTGTGGATCATTTTCATTTTTTAATTAAGAGTCACTCCAGTAACGAAAGTCTCGGTCTCCTTGTTTCTGATATATATGTATATATAGTTATATATACATATATATCTATATAGATATAGATATAACTATATAGTAAATGGGCCTTTAATGGTAACCAAGGTCTGCTGGTCCAACAGAGAAAGGTAGAGGATCTGGAACGAAGCACTGGGGGATACCAGTCTGTCCAAGGTTAACATAACCCTGGACCGGGTTAGGGTTAACATAAACCTAATCTGGGCCAGGGTTAACATAAACCTAACGCGGGCCAGGATTAACATAAACCTAACCTGGGTTAGGGTTAACATAAACCTAACCCGGGTTAGGTTAAAATAAACCGTCCAGGACCTTTGGAGAGTCAAGCCTGCTGAAAATATATCCGCTTTTGCTCTCTGTATATTTTGGCTTGTTATGAACTCAAATATATATATATATGAACTCAAATATTCTGCATCACTTAAAGTCCACCATTGAAGAAGTCAGTGTTTCTTGTGGACTCTGAAGGGGGCGGGCCTGAAACTGGACATGAAGACGGGGTGACAGCTGGTGTCCTCTGGTTTGTGAGTTGACAGTCTGACTGATGAGGACGGACAGCGGACACACGGACTCACACACACCTCCGCTGGCCATCAACACTCACACACATCCGACCTGCACTTCTTTAAACACACAACATTATGTCTTTTTGTTGGGTGGTTCTGGTTCAGGCGGGATAGTGGGAGTGATGGGGACGTTTCTTTGTCTTTTTGCAGAAGTGGAACAAGAACTCAGATTACTGAAAAGAACCAACATTACAAGGTTAAAACATCTCAAGGAAAAGTCTTTCTTATAACGTCCTACTCCAGTCTCTTTGTTTGATTCACACAAAATGTTAAAGGCCGTTTTACCCGCACATTAGAAGCTTTATATCTGTCACTGATCTCAGCGTGGGGATGTAACTCAGGAACGTTCTCCTGCGGTTACCATTGAAGTCATGAGAACAATCATTTAAAAGGGGGGGGGGGGGGTTCTGCAGAGGTTCCCAGCAGCTGGAGAACATCGTCATTCAACTGTGTTTTCAGATGAAATGTCGCTGCAGACATGTGTCCTGCAGATCTCCTCCTCCTCCTCCTCCTCCTCCTCCTCGTCCTTGTCCTTGCCAGGAGGAGTTACAGCCCAGAGGGAGAGCAGGGGTGGGGGGGTGGATGGGGGCATAAAATAATCTGAGCGTGTATGTTACAGGGTAATTATTAGTAATTAGAATATTATTCTAATACTGTCATATAGACAGCCTTGAGTACAGCCGGATAAAACACACACACACACACACACACACACACACACACACACTCACCCAGAGGCATTGGGCTGACTGCTGCATTATTCATGTTTACCCTGAGGCAAGTTAGCTTGCTGTGCTAACGCTAATGCTGTTAGCGCCCAGTTACTTATTTCTGCTGGAGATCTGAGTTTAAGCACACACACATACACCTACACCTACACCTACACACACACACACACACACACACACACACACACACACACACACACACACACACACACACACACACACACACACACACACACACACAGAACACACACTTCACATACCTACACAAACACACATACAGAGTTTGATGTCCTTGAAAGTAAAGCAGGAGTGGGTTTTATGTGTGTGTGTGTGTGTTTGTGTTACAGTGTATGTGTGTGTGTGTGTGTGTGTGGGCGCGTGCATGTAGTCACAATGTTGAAATGTGTATCTAATCAGTGTTTCTTTTTATAGACTGAGGTCATGTTAAAGTGGGGAACAGGGCCGTTTCTAGGACATGAGGACAAAGGGGCATCGCCTGGACCTATGTACGGGATCCAGACCTGCCGGGACCTCTCTAAGGGGGATACTGACCTCTGTCAAGGGGATACTGACCTCTCTAATGGGGATACTGACCTCTGTAAGGGGGATACTGACCTCTGTAAGAGGGATACTAACCTTCGTAAAGGGAATACTAACCTTCGTAAGAGGGTTACTGATCTCTGTAAGAGGGATACTGACCTCTGTAAGAGGGATACTAACCTTCGTAAGGGGATACTGACCTCTGTATTGGGATACTGACCTCTGTAAGGGGGATACTTACCTCCATAAGGAGGATACTGGCCTCCGTAAGGAGGCTACTGACCTCCATAAGGGGATACTGACCTCTGTAAGGGGATACTGACCTCTGTAAGGGGATACTGGCTTCTGTAAGGATGATACTGGCCTCCGTAAGAGGGATACTAGCCTCTGTCAGGGGGATACTGACCTCTATAAGGAGGATACTGGCCTCTGTAAGGGGGATACTGACCTTCGTAAGGGGATACTGACCTTTGTAAGGGAGATACTGACCTCTGTAAGGGAGATACTGACCTTTGTAAGGAGGATACTGGCCTCTGTAAGGGGGATTCTGGCCTCTGTAAGGGGGATTCTGGCCTCTGTAAGGGGGATACTGACCTTCATAAGGGGATACTGACCTCCTTGAGGGGGATACTGACCTCCTTGAGGGGGATACTGACCTTCGTAAGGGGAATACTGACCTCCGTAAGGGAGATACTGACCTCTGTAAGGGAGATACTGACCTCTGTAAGGGGGATACTGACCTTCGTAAGGGGAATACTGACCTCCGTAAGGGAGATACTGACCTCTGTAAGGGGGATACTGACCTTCGTAAGGGGAATATTGACCTCCGTAAGGGAGATACTGACCTCTGTAAGGGGGATACTGACCTTCGTAAGGGGAATACTGACCTCCGTAAGGGGGATACTGACCTTCGTAAGGGAGATACTGACCTTTGTAAGGGAGATACTGGCCTCTATAAGGAGGATACTGGCCTCTATAAGGAGGATACTGGCCTCTGTAAGGGGAATACTGACCTCCGTAAGGGGGATACTGACCTTCGTAAGGGAGATACTGACCTTTGTAAGGGAGATACTGGCCTCTATAAGGAGGATACTGGCCTCTATAAGGAGGATACTGGCCTCTGTAAGGGGGATTCTGGCCTCTGTAAGGGGGATACTGACCTTCATAAGGGGATACTGACCTTCCTAAGGGGGATACTGACCTTCCTAAGGGGGATACTGACCTCAGTAAATATGATACTGACCTCTGTAACAGGATACTGTGGAGGGGATAGTCACCACTCCTTGTTCACTTTCCTATGTTCTTGTTTCCTACTTCCTCCTCTACCTTTTGTTTCCTTCCGTCTGAATAATATTTTTCCGTCACAAAAAGCCTGTTGTTTTATTGCTGCCATCATGTCTCATCCTCACTGTAGTGTGTGTGTGTGTGTGTACTGTGTCTCACCAGCTAAATGCCACCACTGACACCACAGGCCACTTCTGTCTGTCAGAGTGGGTGTGTCAACTGTCACTTTAAATCTCTCACACACACACAAACAAACACACTACCTCAGGTGCTGCTGGGAGCTGCGCGTGTCACTTCCTCTGCCTGTCCAGTCTCGTCCAATCACCACATGCTAACCCCCCCCCCCCCCCCCCACACACACATATACAGTGCTGCTGGTGTGTCACAGCTGATAATAACACACTTTAGATGAGCCTGGTTACACACTAATGCTAATTGGTGTGTGTGTGTATGTGTGTCTCTCTCTCGGGGGGGGGGGACAAAGACAGGAAGGAAACGGCTGCTTCCTGAAGTCTGACGCACAAGAACCCTCATCCTGTATCTCCTCCTCTTCCTCCTCCTCCTTCCCCTCCTCTTCCTCCTATACCTCCTCCTCCTCTACCTCTTCAACTGCTACATCCTCCTCCTCTACTTCCACCTTTCCTCCTCTTCTTCCTCTACAGTTCCTCCTCATCTTCCTCCTATACCTTCTCTACCTCCTCCTCCTATACCTCCTCCTTTCCTCCTCTTCTTCCTCTACAGTTCCTCCTCCTCCTCTTCCTCTTCTACCTTCTCTACCTCCTCCTCCTATACCTCCTCTATTCCTCCTCTCCTTCCTCTACAGTTCCTCCTTCTCCTCTACCTCCTCTTCTACCTCGTCTACCTCCTCCTTTCCTTCCTCTACAGTTCCTCCCCTTCCTCCTCCTTGTCTATCTCCTCCTTTAGCTCCTTGTCTCCTCCACTTTGTTGAGAAGTACCAGTCCCAGTGTTAGTAGTACTACTAGTACTGCTGGTGTATTATCAGGTAGTACTCATACATCCTTGTCTTTGTGGAACAGATTCTTCATCATCTTCATCGTCTGTTTCTTCATCTCAACTCTTTTTCTTACTCTTTATCTGCATTTCTGGATTATTTGACCAGTTTCTTCTTCTTTACCTGATTCTTTAATATTTGTCCTTGTTTCCTTCCATGTGTAAAACTTCTGCTTCTTTTGGCCCCAGTCGTCCTGTCTGGTTCTGTTTGAATGTCTCTTCCTCAGTCGTCACACATGTTGTAGTTGTTCTGACTGTTGTGAGATCAGCTGTTCGTAGTGAAGGTTCTTCTCCTCAGCGTGGAGCCTCCTCTTCATCACCGTCCTGTGCCCTCTCTTATAAGAGCTCCTCTTCATCACCGTCCTGTGCCCTCTCTTATAAGAGCTCCTCTTCATCACCGTCCTGTGTCCTCTCTTATAAGAGCTCCTCTTCATCACCGTCCTGTGCCCTCTCTTATAAGAGCTCCTCTTCATCACCGTCCTGTGCCCTCTCTTATAAGAGCTCCTCTTCATCACAGTCCTGTGCCCTCTCTTATAAGAGCTCCTCTTCATCACCGTCCTGTGCCCTCTCTTATAAGAGCTCCTCTTCATCACCGTCCTGTGCCCTCTCTTATAAGAGCTCCTCTTCATCACCGTCCTGTGCCCTCTCTTATAAGAGCTCCTCTTCATCACCGTCCTGTGTCCTCTCTTATAAGAGCTCCTCTTCATCACCGTCCTGTGTCCTCTCTTATAAGAGCTCCTCTTCATCACCGTCCTGTGTCCTCTCTTATAAGAGCTCCTCTTCATCACCGTCCTGTGTCCTCTCTTATAAGAGCTCCTCTTCATCACCGTCCTGTGTCCTCTCTTATAAGAGCTCCTCTTCATCACCGTCCTGTGTCCTCTCTTATAAGAGCTCCTCTTCATCACCGTCCTGTGCCCTCTCTTATAAGAGCTCCTCTTCATCACCGTCCTGTGTCCTCTCTTATAAGAGCTCCTCTTCATCACCGTCCTGTGCCCTCTCTTATAAGAGCTCCTCTTCATCACCGTCTTGTGTCCTCTCTTATAAGAGCTCCTCTTCATCACCGTCCTGTGCCCTCTCTTATAAGAGCTCCTCTTCATCACCGTCCTGTGTCCTCTCTTATAAGAGCTCCTCTTCATCACCGTCCTGTGCCCTCTCTTATAAGAGCTCCTCTTCATCACCGTCCTGTGCCCTCTCTTATAAGAGCTCCTCTTCATCACCGTCCTGTGTCCTCTCTTATAAGAGCTCCTCTTCATCACCGTCCTGTGCCCTCTCTTATAAGAGCTCCTCTTCATCACCGTCCTGTGCCCTCTCTCATAAGAGCTCCTCTTCATCACCGTCCTGTGTCCTCTGTTATGAGCTCATTTCATCAGCTATCCGTAAGAGCACTGGTGTCAAACTCAAGGCCCGCAGGCCGAATCCGGCCCGCCACGTCATTTTATGTGGCCCGGGATGGCTTGAAAGGCATGATCTTGGGCATGACGCCCATCTCTCTCCCCCAACAGTGCTGAAATTCTGGTTCACACCTTGGTCACCTCCCGCCTAGACTATTGCAATTCTCTCCTCTATGGTTTACCTGACAAATCCATCCATAAACTACAACTAGTCCAAAACTCTGCTGCCCGCATCATTACCAGAACCCCCTCCATCAGTCACATAACACCTGTCCTGCGGCAACTTCATTGGCTCCCTTTCAAACACCGCATCATTTACAAAATCCTACTCCTTACATTTAAAGCCATCAACCATCTTGCCCCTCAGTATCTCACTGAACTCCTCCAAATCAAGACACCCACCCGTTCTCTCAGGTCCTCTTCCTCCATCCAGCTCATCCTCCCACCAGCTCGTCTGGTTACAATGGGGTCTAGAGCCTTCGGTCACTCTGCCCCACACCTCTGGAACTCCCTGCCCCACTACATTCAACACTCTACGTCCATAACCACTTTCAAATCTCATCTAAAAACTTATCTTTTCAGAGAGGCTTACTCGCTTTAACTCTTTTTTTCTCTCTTGTGCAATGACCCTTCTTTTTTGCTTTGCCTGTTCATTTTATTAATAGTATTATGATGTTTTTACTGTTTGCTGCTCTGTTTGGTTGTTTTAATGGATTGAGTGTTTCCTTGTTGATTTTGTAAGGTGTCCTTGAGTGTTTTGAAAGGCGCCTATAAATAAAATGCATTATTATTATTATTATTATTATGATCACCATCGTGGACCCGTTTTCAGTGGGTCACAGGGCTTTGCGTGGGCAAAAAAAAATCCTGTGCTTTTATTTTGAAGGGAATATTTAATGCAGTAGAGTGGCGTCACACTCCTCAGTGCTGCGTTCACAACACGCTTTGCTTGCGTGAATTTACACGCCGGACTATTTGTGATAGTTCTCTTCATTCCCAACCTTTTTTTAATGTTTGAGCATGAAAGCACTGCTGAGTCTGTTAAAGAAGACCGAAGTTATAAAATGATTATGTGTCTTGTATTACCTTGTGTCCTTAAGATGCACTTTTGGGTTTTTAATTGAGTGTAAAAGGGAATATTTCTAACTATCTTTTTTGTGTTGGCATGTGAGATGCTGCTCAATCTTTTCATTAAATACATTTGAGAAGTTGAACATGTTCCTTGATTTGGGTCTCGGGTCATTCAGGGTGATGGTGCAGCCAGACCAGTAGAACCACTGCCCCAGACCACATGCTTTTTCTTATTAGCTCACAATCATTGGTTGGACCAGAGTTATGTCCTTCTCAACTGTGACAAAAAAGCTTTGAACAAAGTTCAAGTTGTTATTTTCTTCTGTTTAAGTGTGATCTTTGAGTAATGTGGGTTTCTTAACCCTAAATCAAATGGATTTATGTCAAAATAACAGATAAAATTGCTTACATATATCTTTACATTTATATAAATGCATGTAATATTTTGACACTTGAATAAACAATACAAAGACAGTTATGTTCGGTAGTAGTTACATGTATACAGTGTTACAGTTACAGCCGGCCCTTTGAGGGCGAGCATGGTGCTGATGTGGGTGTAGAAGAGTTGGACACCCTGCTTTAGAGGCTCTTTCTGTCCCCTCGTTGCTGAGAGCAGCTTCCTGTGTCGGAGCTACAATGAAACAGGAAGTCAACTGCGTCACTTTAAATGTTACGACGACCTTCTGGAGGTCGTTAGAGTGCACCGCCTGGAAGAGGCTGGAAGTAAAGTTATTTAATTTTTAGATAATAAATATCTTCATTTCGGAAACAAGACCTTTTTATTTTATTACTACTTCAGTAGTATTTTAATATTATTGCTGTAGTATTTTAACAACTTTAGTAGTGGTTTGATTTTCCAAACACTGCAGTAGTATTGTACATGTACTTATAAATTATCTTTCATATTTATCTGTATTTTCGCAGATGAAATACACAAAGTGAAGCTGCTCGTTTCTTTGTGTCGTCCTGTTTGAATAAACTTTATTGATCAGCTGCTTTTAAAGGATCATGATTTAACACAAAGTACAGAGTTCAGAGAGGAGAGGAAGCCGGAGGAGGAAGGAGGAGAAACCACAGAATAAGAGAAGAGTGATTTTCCTAATCAGGACCAGATGGTTTCATTCAGCCGTACTTCAGAGAGGGAGGGCGAGCAAGCATCTCACACACAGGGAGAGAGAGAGATGAAAAGAGAGGAAGAGTTAGTAAAAGAAGACGGGTGCAGCTCCACCCAGGCGCTCTGCCAGCTGACGAGTGTGTGTGTGTGTGTGGATGTGTGTGTGGGTGTGTATGTGTATGTGTATGTGTGTGTGTGTGTGGGTGTGTGTGTGTGTGGGTGTGTGTGTTTGTGTGTGTGTGTGTGATTGGCTGGCTGTTAATAGATTACGGTGGAATACGGATTGGCAGCAGCAGAGGCCCACCAGGAGATCAGCTAAATGTTATCAAATCTCTAATGGAGACCACGTCCCCACAGCAGAAACCCAGAGTCCCAGAGACCCAGAGACCCAGAGATCCAGAGACCCAGAGACTTTTTGTCAGGATCCCTGTCTGACCCGGTGTGTGAACCTGTTTTTCCCAAATCTCCTCCCCTCTTGTGTCTGTTTGTTGTGTTACCAGGTGTTCGTCGTTTGTTTTCTGTCCCGCCTCCACACACCTCCCACGGCCACATCCCTGATTGGCACGCAGCTGCGGCCAATCTTGATCAGGGGACTATATCTGCCCTGCGTCTGCAGGCCTCAGTGTCGGTCTGTTGTTTGTCCCTGTTGTTTGTCCTCTGCTGTTTGTCTTGTTCGTCTTTTGCTCGTCTTCTGCTCCCCGTCTTCTGCTCCCCTTCCCAGCCTTCAGTGTCGGACCACGGGCTCACCGGTCTGCCATCCTGCCTCTCAGCCAGCCGTCAGTGTCGGACAACGGGCTCCACACCGGTCTGCCATCCTGCCTCTCAGCCAGCCTTCAGTGTCGGACCACGGGCTCCACACCGGTCTGCCATCCTGCCTCTCAGCCAGCCTTCAGTGTCGGACCACGGGCTCCACACCGGTCTGCCATCCTGCCTCTCAGCCAGCCGTCAGTGTCGGACAACAGGCTCCACACCGGTCTTCCATCCTGCCTCTCTGCCAGCCTTCAGTGTCGGACCACGGGCTCCACACTCAGCTCAACCCACACTCTACTCCTACAATAAATTTCCTTTATATCCAACTTCCTGTCGTTTTGGTCTGCATTTGGGTCCTACATCCTGTACTCCCGTGACACTTTTATCTGGAAACTGTTTATCTGTAAACCTGAACCAGTCCTAACTATAGACCTGAACCAGGCATAAATATAGACCTGAACCAGTCCTAACTATAAACCTGGACCACTCAACAAAGTCTGGACTGTTCTCTGTCCTGGCTCCTCGATGGTGGAATGAGCTCCCCATTGACATCAGGACATCAGAAAGTCTCTACATCTTCCTCCATGAACTAAAAACATATCTTTTCTGACTATACCTTGAATAAAGGATGTAGCACTATAGTAGCACTGAAATGGCTCTTACTGATAGCACTTTGTAGTTGAACTTTATTGAAGAAATTGTACCTTCGTGATTCAACTGTAAGTCGCTTTTATCCAAAGCGACTTACAACTTATTGTAAGTCGCTTTGGATAAAAGTCAGCTAAATGAAATGTAATGTAATGTCTAACTATAGACCTGAACCAGTCCTAACTATATACCTGAACAAGCCCTAACTATAATCCTGGACCAGGTCCAACTATAGACCGGATCAGCCCTAACTATAGACCTGAACAAGCCCTAACT
>CM042227.1:277500-327500 GCA_023566465.1 Cottus gobio | reverse complement strand
CATCCTGATGTCTCCTGCTTGTTGATACAGCTGGCTCTTTTCCTGTTCTGTTTGTTGGAGGTTCTCTTGACGTTCTCTTGTTGTGTTCTTCAGGCGAGCAGGACGGCGCCTGTCAGTCACAGCTTTTGGCCAATAAAACGCCACGGTCTCAAGCTTTTAATTGATTTGCTCCAATCAGGGATGACCAGAGGGAACACACACACACACATGTGCGTTTAGTGTGTGTGTGTGTGTGTGTGTGTGTGTGTGTGTGTGTGTGTGTGTGTGTGTGTCTCTGTGGGGTTCAGGGTATATTAATATTTCTAATAGGGCTGTTATCAGCTCACTGCCAGCTGTACACATTAAACACACACACAGTAAAGCTTGAAGGCAAATATAAACACAACACACGCACATATACACATACTCTCTCTGTCTGTCTGTAGTGTGATAACTCCCACAATGCCTTTCTGTGTTAAAGAGACCTGGAGGTCAAAACCACTTTTCACTGAGCGTGTGTATGCTGTAAACAACAACATATAAACACACACACACACACACACACACACACACACACACACACACACACACACAGCTGCAGTCGGGCCAACAGGTAAACTGTGTTTAAAGGTGAACGAGGCAGTGTGTGTTTGAAGTTTTGGACTTTGTTTGGCAGATTCATAATAGAAAGTGGTGTGTGTGTTTTTGTGTGTGTGCGTGTGTGTGTGCGTGTGTCTGGGTTAATTAGTGTGTTAAAGGGTTTATCAGCGTGTCGGCATGCAGGAGATTCATCCAGCCTTTGAACATGACATGGGTGTGTGTGTGTCTGTGTGTGTCTGTGTGTGTGTGTGTGTGTGTGTGTGTGTGTGTGTGTGTACCCAGTATAAAGCCATTATCAGTGTCCTGCCAAAACCAATTAAAGACTCATTCAGGGAGTTTCAACCCACAGAGCCACTCTGACTCAAATCCAACCAATCAGAAGAGAGGTCACACTGACACGCTGACTCCCTATTGGCCGGTTTATTGAATCTAAACACTGTGACATTTTGTTAAATCCTTTTGGTCTTTTTCTTCTTCTCGGGTGTCAGATGAATATCAGCTCCATGTCTGTGTGCACTGATAGCTCCAGTGGTTAGCTTAGCCTAGCGTAGCACAAAGACTAAATACTTGGGAAAGCTGTTAGCCTAGCTTAGCACAAAGACTAGATTCTAGATTCTTTTCTTCTGATATTTGATCAAACGATCGATTTTTGTCTAAAAATATGATAAATATCAAAAGTGACTTTTGTCTGATCAACAATGTTTAGTTTGAGATATAAAACAGTGAAAACACTCAAGATCTATTTAACGGTCTAATAATTATTATTAATGTGGACTAACGGTGAAATAATAATAAATATTGTAGATTTACGGTGTAATTATCATTATTATTAATGTAGATTAACAATATTATAATCATTATGAATGTAGATTAACGTGTAATCATTATTAATGTAGAATAACGGTGTAATCATTATTAATGTTGATTAACAGTGTAATCATTATTAATGTAGATTAACGGTGAAATTATAATTATTGTAGATTAACGGTGTAATTATCATTATTAATGTAGACTAACAATGTAATAATAATTATTGTAGATTAACGGTGAATTAATCATTATCAATGTAGATTAACGGTGTAATAATCAGTATTGTTGTAGATTAACGGTGTAATAATCATTATTAATGTAGATTAATGGTGTAATTATTATTAATGTAGATTAACGGTGTAATAATCGGTATTATTGTAGATTAACGGTGTAATAATCTTTTTTAATGTAGATTAACAAATGTAATACTCATTATTAATGTAGATTAACAAATGTAATAATCATTATTAATGTAGATTAACGGTGTAATAATTATTAATGTAAATTAACGGTGTAATTTTTTTAAATGTAGATTAACGGTGTAATACCTGATCCTTTATCTCTGTTTGATGGTTTGTGTCGACATGTTTTCAGACATTTGAACTTCCAGTTGGATCCTGAAATGACTGCAGGAAAAACACACACACACACACACACACACACACACACACACACACACACACACACACACACACACACACACACACACACACACTCACACACACACACACACACACACACACACACACACACACACACACACACAGAGAGAGAGACAGCAGTAGGAAGTGTGTGTGTGTTATTTGTGTAAATCCTTTCAATGCGCTGCAGCTGCCTCTCCTCACGTTTCAATATAACTCTGGTAATGGAATTACCCCCTACCATCTGTGTGTGTGCGTGTGTGTGCGTGTGTGTGTGAGCGGGGTCTGATGTGATTGGTTTAGAGATGGCAGGGGTCATCTGTGATTGGCCGACAGGTGAGAGGGGGCGGGAGGTTAACGAGAGAGACATGCGCGGGGACACGGTGGAGATGTTTGCTTCCTCTCAAACATCCAACCTGTTCGATTGTCATCCGTTGTTCAGTATGTAAAACATGTATACATGTATGTGTGTATATATCTCATTAAGGGGATGTTTGCACATACACACACTGAGACATGACCGAACCAGTCGGGTCAATACATGGAAACATAGAAGAAGAAATAAGTACAACATTCATCAAAGTAAAAGTACTCATAAATATCATCTTTGTTTTGTTCTCTCTCTCGATCGCCCGTCTTTTCCTCCTCCTCCTCCTCCTCCTCCTCCTCTTCCCCCTCTCTGCGATGATTAAAACTCTTGTTTTTCTAATCGATTCTTCTCAAGGACCATTGATTTGCTAACCACACACATACACACAGTCTCACACACACAGACACACACACACAAACACACACACATCAAACTACACTAGACTCAAAGTCACAGTCTGAGAAGAACTTGAATTTCAAAGTAAGACTCAAAATAAAATCTCACAAAAATCATTCAAACGTCCAAGAGAGAAGTTTTTAACCGTCTGTGTGACTGACAGCTCACTGTTACCATGGAGACGCCCATCGCCCACCGACACACAAACACGGCTGTGTGTGTGTGTGTGTGTGTGTGTCAGACTCTCCCAGAATTGATTTGAATTTCATAGAAACTTTATAGCATGGGTCACTAACTGGCGGACCGCGGTCCGGGTCCGGACCCAGACGCCGTTGTCTCTGGACCCTGGACCGAAAACCAATTATTATTACCGAATTATTAACTGTTGGTGGATCGCTTCTATTTCACCGGTGCAGCTTTTCCTGCCTCTACGGCTTTCATTCAGCGGTCCAGGAAACACTCCGACCAATCACACGCCTTGAAAATCCTGTCACTTGATCCTACTCGACCAATCACATGTGTGTATTGCGTTAGGCCCCGCCCTCGACTCGAGTAAGACGTTCGCACACACGGGAGCGACGGGAGAGACCTGATAGTTTGAAGTACGTGAGTCAGAGAAGTTGTTTCACTTGGTGCTCCAAAAGAGAAATGTGGACATCTTAACCAGAGCCTTGAACAATGGACAGACTTATATGTTTGTTATTCCCACAACCAGTTCAAGAGCGGTATGTCTCATGTTCAGTGACATTAAAAGCAGCGATGTGAAGACATCACGAGACAAAGCTCAGATCTTTAGAGCAAACGGAACGACTCACATCAGAGATTAAGGCCCAGAAAAATAAACCTAAAAGGCCAATATGATCAGAACACTGACACATGAATTATGTTAACAGAGAGGAGAAATGAGCTGAAGCAAGTGGGTTAATAACCACAGATGAAGTCCATGCACACACATTTCTCTTTTTAGAAAACAAGGATATAATATCTTGGCTCTTTGGATTGACATCACTAGATGCCCGAATAAACTGAATTTGAAGCTGCAAGACAATTCAGTTAAATTAATCTTTCTAACATGATTTATTTAATTTATTCATTTAATTTATATAGTCACGTTTTTCAAAAGCTTTCTGTTTTAAATCCAGCCTTTATTTGCCTTGAAATAAGAGATGATAATGTATGTATTATTTATAATTATTCAAGGAAATCTGTAATATTAAATATTGTTTAGATGTTAATTAATTGAACTTTATATTTATTTTACAGTCAGTTGTTGACTACATATAGACGTTAATACAACTGTTGGCTACTTCAATACATATGGCACAAATTTGACATTATTGTGATGTTCCGGACCTTTGCATGAGGAAATTCTCTCGAACTGGACCTCGCAGAACTTTAGTTGAATACCCCTGATTTATAGAAAAGTTGATTGACAACTGTAGTCATGACACCAACACACACTAATGACGGACCACTCACACCAGACACGCACACACACACACACACACACACACACACACACACACACACACACACACACACACACACACACACACACACAGAGACACACAGACACACAGACACACATCCACAGACCCACGCACACACATATATTTTCCATCTTTATTGATGAATTATGGATCAGAGGTTGAATATACTAATGACTTTTATTTTCTTAGCTCTGGGTTTCCTGTTCCTTTTTTTTTTATTTGCCTATTATTTCCTAATGAGGTGTCACTTCCTGTGTGCAGGTTCCTCCTTCCTGTTCGTGAACACGTCGGGTCGCTACGGTGGTCAGCGCGCTCAGCTGCTGCTGCCGCAGCTCAAAGAGAACGACACTCACTGCGTCAGCTTCCTGTTCTACCAGGCGGGGGGGCGGGAAGGCGCCACGCCCGCCACGCTCAATGTCTACATCAAAGGTACAAGTTCTGCATTATGGTACGAAAGTACTGCATCTAATACTGCAACACAGAAATGTCTACATCAAAGAGCTCTTAGGCGTGTGTGTGTGTGTGTGTGTGTGTATGTGTGTGTGTGTCTGTGTGTGTGTGTGTGTCTGTGTTGAAGCGGAGCTCTCTGGTCTGTCTGTGAGGAGGCGTAGCTCTCAGGTGTGTCTGTGTGGAGGCGGAGCTCTCTGGTCTGTCTGTGTGGAGGCGGAGCTCTCAGGTGTGTCAGTCTGGAGGCGGAACTCCCAGGTCTGTCTGTGTGGAGGCGAAGCTCTCAGGTCTGTCTGTGTGGAGGCGGAGCTCTCAGGTCTGTCTGTGTGGAGGCAGAGCTCTCTGGTCTGTCTGTGTGGAGGCGGAGCTCTCAGGTGGGGTCAGAGTGGAGGCGGAGCTCTCTAGTGTGTCTGTGTGGAGGCGGAGATCTCTGGTCTGTCTGTGTGGAGGCGGAGCTCTCAGGTGTGTCTGTGGAGGCGGAGCTCTCTGGTCTGTCTGTGTGGAGGCGGAGCTCTCAGGTGTGTCAGTGAGGAGGTGGAGCTCTCAGGTGTGTCTGTGTGGAGGTGGAGCTTTGTTCACAATAGGCTCGTTCGAAAGAGCTGCGCCTCGCCTGGAATCCAGACAAGAGCAGCGGCAGCAGCAGGGGGCGGACACAAGAAACTGCGGTCAAGTCAGACAGTTTTCAGCTGACTTCAAGGTTTACACAGGAAGTCACACAAAAAATGACGTCCTGTTAGTAGTGATCTGTAGTCTACTTGTAGTTTACAGATCACGTTTGGATTTATTCATATGTGTTTAAAATATACACTCACCTAAAGGATTATTAGGAACACCTGTTCAATTTCTCATTAATGCAATTATCTAATCAACCAATCACATGGCAGTTGCTTCAATGCATTTAGGGGCGTGGTCCTGGTCAAGACAATCTCCTGAACTCCAAACTGAATGTCAGAATGGGAAAGAAAGGTGATTTAAGCAATTTTGAGCGTGGCATGGTTGTTGGTGCCAGACGGGCCGGTCTGAGTATTTCACAATCTGCTCAGTTACTGGGATTTTCACGCACAACCATTTCTAGGGTTTACAAAGAATGGTGTGAAAAGGGAAAAACATCCAGTATGCGGCAGTCCTGTGGGCGAAAATGCCTTGTTGATGCTAGAGGTCAGAGGAGAATGGGCCGACTGATTCAAGCTGATAGAAGAGCAACTTTGACTGAAATAACCACTCGTTACAACCGAGGTATGCAGCAAAGCATTTGTGAAGCCACAACACGCACAACCTTGAGGCGGATGGGCTACAACAGCAGAAGACCCCACCGGGTACCACTCATCTCCACTACAAATAGGAAAAAGAGGCTACAATTTGCAAGAGCTCACCAAAATTGGACAGTTGAAGACTGGAAAAATGTTGCCTGGTCTGATGAGTCTCGATTTCTGTTGAGACATTCAGATGGTAGAGTCAGAATTTGGCGTAAACAGAATGAGAACATGGATCCATCATGCCTTGTTACCACTGTGCAGGCTGGTGGTGGTGGTGTAATGGTGTGGGGGATGTTTTCTTGGCACACTTTAGGCCCCTTAGTGCCAATTGGGCATCGTTTAAATGCCACGGCCTACCTGAGCATTGTTTCTGACCATGTCCATCCCTTTATGGCCACCATGTACCCATCCTCTGATGGCTACTTCCAGCAGGATAATGCACCATGTCACAAAGCTCCAATCATTTCAAATTGGTTTCTTGAACATGACAATGAGTTCACAGTCACCAGATCTCAACCCAATAGAGCATCTTTGGGATGTGGTGGAACGGGAGCTTCGTGCCCTGGATGTGCATCCCACAAATCTCCATCAACTGCAAGATGCTATCCTATCAATATGGGCCAACATTTCTAAAGAATGCTTTCAGCACCTTGTTGAATCAATGCCACGTAGAATTAAGGCAGTTCTGAAGGCGAAAGGGGGTCAAACACAGTATTAGTATGGTGTTCCTAATAATCCTTTAGGTGAGTGTATATTCATGTAGAAATTTGTGTGTAGCCGCATTCTTTGTTCTTTTTATGTCTGCCTGTGAAATACATCACTACTGGTTTTGATATGTTATATAAATAAACTTTATTAGTGTCAAACACACATGGTATGTTTTCAGATTAAACATGAGACTAATAGTCAACAATCCAGCGTTAAGTATTACAACTACACATCAAATAAGAAGTTTCCCAACACGTGGTGCTTGCTGTCAAATCTAAGAGCCAATCAGCTCTCTGATGTGGCAAGAGCCAGGCGTTTCCCATCATGCACTGGGCCACGCAGTCGGTGGAGAGCTGCTGCGGCGCCTGGCTCTAAAATCGACGGCCGCCTCGCTCTCTTGAGATTATTGTTGATCACGTGTGCATGACGTCTGAGCAAGTCGGGATCAAGTCGGACACAAATCTACCCAGCATGCATTGCGCACCAATCGGCGGTCATCGATTCTGCGCAGAACTGGCTCATCTGGAACGAACCTACTGTTTGTGTTTCCTGCAGAGAACAACAGTCCTCTGGGAGTTCCTGTCTTCAACTCTTCAGGCCCTGCCTACCACATCTGGAAAGGGGTGGAGCTAGCAGTGTCCACCTTCTGGCCCAATTACTACCAGGTAACACACACACGCGCACACACGCACACACACGTACACGCTCACACGCACCTGGTTTTACTGGTTTCCCTGTACTGTTACAGATAGTACTACTGTTACAGATAGTACTACTGTTACAGATAGTACTACTTTTACAGATAGTACTACAGATATACTACAGACACAGATAGTACTACAGCTACAGATAGTACTACAGTTACAGATAGTACTACAGATACAGATAGTACTACAAATACAGATAGTACTACAAATAGTACTACAGTTACAGATCAGAATCAGAATCAGAACCATTTATTGCCATGTATGTTTACACATATAAGGAATTTGTCCTGGCGGGAAGGTGCATACATTTAACATTTAACAATACACATTTAACAGTTAACGCAGTGCAATAAATGAGGATGAATGGATGAATGAATATCTACATTGAGACAGCAGCATAACAAAATACCAAAAGTAAGATAAAGTGCATGGAATGTGCATGAGTGTAAGTGTTGTGTGAAAGTGGCAAGTGCAATGCCCAGGTGTCAAGTGTATTCAAGTCAAGTATAAGTGTAAGGCTATGTGCAGGGGAGTGTCCGGTGGGAATTGTCTGGGGGTGACAGAGTCATTAGAGTCAGTGGGGGACCCGGGCTCTGTTGATGAGCCCGACGGCAGACGGGAAGAAACTGTTTTTGTGGCGTGAGGTCTTGGTCCTGATGGACCGCATCCTCCTGCCAGAGGGGAGGGACACGAACAGTTTGTGTCCAGGGTGAGAGGGATCAGCTACAATCTTCCTCGCCCGCTTCAGGGTCCTTGAAGCAAACAAGTCCTGGAGGGACGGCAGATTGCAGCCAATCACCCTCATCGGCAGAGCGAATGATGCGTTGCAGCCTGGCCTTGTCCTTGGCAGTGGCTGCAGCAGACCAGACGGTGATGGAGGAGCAGAGGATGGACTCGATGATGGCAGTGTAGAAGTGCACCATCATTGTCTTTGGCAGGTTGAATTTCCTCAGCTGCCTCAGGAAGAACATCCTCTGCTGCGCCTTCTTGGTGATGGAGCTGGTGTTTAGTTCCCACTTGAGGTCCTGGGTAATGATGGAGCCCAGGAAGCGGAAGGACTCCACAGCTTTGACGGGGGAGTCACACAGGGTGAGAGGGGCTGGTGGGGCTGAGATCTTTCTGAAGTCCACAACATCTCCACTGTCTTCAGAGCGTTGAGCTCCAGGTTGTTTTGGCTGCACCAGGTCACCAGGTGGTCAGTCTCCCGCCTGTAGGCGGACTCGTCCCCACCAGAGATGAGTCCAATGAGGGTGGTGTCATCCGCAAACTTCAGGAGCTTGACGGACTGGTGACTGGAGGTGCAGCTGTTGGTGTACAGCAAGAAGAGCAGAGGGGAAAGAACGCAGCCTTGGGGGGAACCGGTGCTGATGGACCGAGAGGCTGAGACGTGTTTCCCCAGCCTCACGTGCTGCTTCCTGTCAGACAGGAAGTCTGTGATCCACTTGCAGGTGGAGTCGGGCACGTGCAGCTGGGAGAGCTTGTCCTGCAGCAGAAACGGGATGATGGTGTTGAAGGCAGAGCTGAAGTCCACAAACAGGATCCTGGCGTAGGTTCCTGGGGTGTCCAGATGCTGGAGGATGGAGTGGAGGGCCATGTTGACTGCATCGTCCACAGACCTGTTGGCTCTGTAGGCGAACTGCAGGGGATCCAGGAGTGGGTCGTTGATAGGGATGCAGCGATACCACTTTTTTACAAAACGATACGAGTACGAGTATTTTTATTTGTGTACTTGCCGATACCGAGTACCGATACCGATACCGATACTTCTTAGATTTGGTCTCCATGAAAGTGCAATTAATTTGGAGGCAGATTTTATTTTATCCTCTGCAGATTATGTCAAGCCTATAGTACAAAATTAACAGAAGGCAATCCCAAGCTTTAAACTTCTTGTGGAAGTCCCTCTAATGTCGGACCATAAAACGCACCCGTGTCCGGGTTCATAATATCATCCGTAGCCGCACAACAGCGTCTGAATGAGGCCGCTGCCAACAGTTTGATTCAAACCGGCAGGACGGCAGTGATGACGGGCAGAGCTTCTCAATTATAGATATATTAAATATGGAAAATATCAACTCTCGCGTCAAACGCGCCGCGTTACTCGCGTCTAACGTGCCGCCCGGCGTAAATTTGCGTCTGTCGCAACCACACGCGTCTGTGCATAGACTTTACATGTAATCTGGTCGCGCGAAACATTTGCGTCGCGTTCGGTGTAAACGCACATTACTCTACACACCTTGCCGCAAGAGCCACAAGAGAGCGACGAAAGAGCCGTATGCGGCTCTGGATCACGGGTTGCCGACCCCTGCCCTAGACGTTGAAGTCAGGTAGGACAACAAATCAAATTTTTTCTCCACAAAGCGCGACCAGTTTGTTGTAGTGAAATACTGTTGAGTGGTATCGGTTCTTGGTATCGGCAATTGAAAACAAATACGAGTACGAGTATTTTAACCAAGTATCGGCTCGATACCCTAGTCCATCCCTAGTCGTTGAGGGTTTTGAGGTGGGACAGGACCAGGCGCTCAAAGGACTTCATGACCACAGAGGTCAGGGCGACGGGCCTGTAGTCATTGAGTCCTGTGATCCTAGGTTTTTTGGGGACGGGGATGATGGTGGAGGCCTTGAAGCAGGCTGGTACATGGCATGTCTCCAGAGAGGTGTTGAAGATGTCTGTAAACACCGGGGACAGCTGATCAGCACAATGCTTCAGGGTGGAGGGGGATAGTACTACAGATACAGATAGTACTACAGTTACAGATAGTACTACAGTTACAGATAGCTGAGGGTTCTCCTAGCCTCTATACTTCACATCATGAGGAGAACCTCAACACGGTGCTCCACTTTAGTTCTTGTCACACCTTCACTGGAACATTTCCTCTTCCCTTCTTCTTCCTTTTGACCCTTCAGAATAAAAGCCCAAGAAACATACACAGATCACTGCTTCGGGGGCAGCTGTAGCTCATGGGGAGCGTGGTGGTTCTGAAACCACGTGGTGGAACCCTGGTCTCCTCATAGTCCGCATGGCGTAGTGTCCTTGAGAAGACCCTGAACCACTAGTTGCTCACACACACACACACACACACACACACACAAGCACACACACAAGCACACACACACGCACACACTTACAATCTCACACACACACACAATCACACACACACACACACACACAGGTGTGTGGTGAAACAGGAAGTGAGCGATGGCAGGAAGGAGAGAAGAAGAATGAAGGGAAGACGAGGCAGAGGGAGGAGGGCTTCCTGTTTCCGGGCACCAACAGGAAGTGTCTGCCCCCGGTTTCCGTGGCGATAACACTATGGAATGCGAGCACACACACACACACACACACACACACACACACACACACACACACACACACACACACACACACACACACACATGTTTGGAGTTCAGAGTCATTTAAGAAAAGATCTGTAACTCATTCAATATTATTAAGAATACATTTATTTCATAAGCACAGTCAATGTTTAGACCTCTTTAGACCCCTTCTGCTGGAACACACCAGATCTGGACTCCTGTCTGGGGTTAGAACCAGTACTGTTACCAGTACTGTTACCGGTACTGTTACCCATGCTACTACTGTTGTTACTACTGTACAATTATAGTAGCACTGTTACAGTGCTACTATAATTGTTGTGATCATACTGGTCTGTTTGTCAGGTGGTGTTCGAGGCGGTCAGCACCGGTCAGAGAGGAGTTCTGGCCATCAAGGACATCATGCTGCAGGGACACCAGTGCAGTAAGTACACTGACAGGTCCCGCCCCCTTATAGAACCAACTCCTAATTGGTTAACGAGGTTTGGCCTCATAATTGGATAACAATGTTAAAAGTTGAGCTGGCATTGCAGAATCAAGGTCAGATAGAGAGAGAGGCTGTGTGTGTGTGTGTGTGTGTGTGTGTGTGTGTGTGTGTGTGTGTGTGTGTGTGTGTGTGCGTGTGAAGAGACAAGGGAGCTCATTAAAAATAAATTGATTAGCATGGACTTTGATCCATCTGTCTGTTTATCTACCTGCACGTCTAAAGATTCACATTTTTTATGTTGCTTTGTTATGTGAACTTCAAGCACGCAAGCAAGCAAATACACTTGAAGATTTGTGTGTTTGTTTGTGTGTGTGTGTGTGTGTGTGTGTGTGTTTTAAATCTCTAGTAAACATCCTTGACCTGAACTTTCTCACTGCTGGTTTTTACCTCGACACTGTCCAATAAACTGATTGAAAAAATACACTGTTGTAAACACACACACACACACACACTCACACACAGTTCATCCTCCACAATCCATTTTCTGATTGGAGATTTTTGCAGGAAAAGGTTAACAGTTACCACTGTGATATCAGTAAGATGATGAGGTCATCAGTGTGTGAACTCTGACCTGTGTGTGTGTGTGTGTGTGTGTGTGTGTGTGTGTGTGTGTGTGTGACTCCTCAGTGAGCACTCCACACTTCCTGCACATCAAAGGCGTGGAGGTAAACGCAGGACAAACGGCGGCGTTTCACTGCACCGTCAACGGACGACCGCAGAGCAACCTGCTGCTCTACCTCCAGGTACAGAGCCTTCTGATCAATACCTGTCAATGCTTATCGATAACTATCAATGTTTATCAATACCTGTCAATGCTTATCGATAACTATCAATGTTTATCAATACCTGTCAATGCTTATCAATAACTATCAATGCTTATCAATACCTGTCAATGCTTATCAATAACTATCAATGTTTATCAATACCTGTCAGTGCTTATCAATAACTATCAATGCTTATCAATACCTGTCAATGCTTATCAATAACTATCAATGCCTATTAATACTGATCAATAACTATCAATGCTTATCAATAACTATTAACGCTTATCAATAACTATCAATGCTTATCAATAACTATCAATACAAGAATAGGTTGTGTACTCTGTATATTAGTACTCTGATGTTTGATGTTTTCCTCTGGTAGGGGATGGGCGGCCGCCAGGCGCTCGTCAGTGAGACCAAGCCGACGAACTCCCGGCGCTACACGGCGAGCTTCAACGTGGAGAACACGACGAAGGGCGACTCAGGGCGCTACCGCTGTATCGCCCAATCAGAGCGAGGAGTGGGCGTGTCCTCCTATGCTGACCTTACAGTCAAACGTGAGTCCTGTCATCTGATTGGCTGCTGATTGTTGAATGTTTTAAGTTTACTTATTATTTTCTCTTGTTTTTTCAAATTCTGGTGGAAATATTTTTATATTCTTAATCTTGAAAGAAAACGCTCAGCTACAAACTTCAATATGAAGGTCTGTGAGAGACGCTCAGCTACAAACTTCAATATGAAGGTCAGTGAGAGACGCTCAGCTACAAACTTCAATATGAACGTCTGTGAGAGACGCTCAGCTACAAACTTCAATATGAACGTCTGTGAGAGACGCTCAGCTACAAACTTCAATATGAACGCTTGAGAGACGCCCAGCTACAAACTTCAATATGAACGTCTGTGAGAGACGCTCAGCTACAAACTTCAATATGAACGTTTGAGAGACGCCCAGCTACAAACTTCAATATGAACGTCTGTGAGAGACGCTCAGCTACAAACTTCTATATGAACGTCTGTGAGAGACGCTCAGCTACAAACTTCAATATGAACGTTTGTAAGAGACGCTCAGCTACAAACTTCAATATGAACGTCTGTGAGAGACGCTCAGCTACAAACTTCTATATGAATGTCTGTGAGAGACGCTCAGCTACAAACTTCAATATGAACGTTTGTGAGAGACGCTCGGCTACAAACTTCAATATGAACGTCTGTGAGAGACGCTCAGCTACAAACTTCAATATGAACGTCTGTGAGAGACGCTCAGCTACAAACTTCAATATGAAGGTCAGTGAGAGACGCTCAGCTACAAACTTCAATATGAACGTCTGTGAGAGACGCTCAGCTACAAACTTCAATATGAACGTCTGTGAGAGACGCTCAGCTACAAACTTCAATATGAACGTTTGAGAGACGCTCAGCTACAAACTTCAATATGAACGTTTGTAAGAGACGCTCAGCTACAAACTACAATATGAACGTTTGAGAGACGCTCAGCTACAAACTTCAATATGAACGTTTGAGAGACGCCCAGCTACAAACTTCAATATGAACGTCAGTGAGAGACGCTCAGCTACAAACTTCTATATGAACGTCTGTGAGAGACGCTCAGCTACAAACTTCAATAAGAACGTTTGAGAGACGCCCAGCTACAAACTTCAATATGAACGTCAGTGAGAGACGCTCAGCTACAAACTTCAATATGAACGTTTGAGAGACGCCCAGCTACAAACTTCAATATGAACGTCTGTGAGAGACGCTCAGCTACAAACTTCTATATGAATGTCTGTGAGAGACGCTCAGCTACAAACTTCAATATGAACGTTTGTGAGAGACGCTCAGCTACAAACTTCAATATGAACGTCTGTGAGAGACGCTCAGCTACAAACTTCAATATGAACGTCTGTGAGAGACGCTCAGCTACAAACTTCAATATGAAGGTCAGTGAGAGACGCTCAGCTACAAACTTCAATATGAACGTCTGTGAGAGACGCTCAGCTACAAACTTCAATATGAACGTCTGTGAGAGACGCTCAGCTACAAACTTCAATATGAACGTCTGTGAGAGACGCTCAGCTACAAACTTCAATAAGAACGTTTGAGAGACGCCCAGCTACAAACTTCAATATGAACGTCAGTGAGAGACGCTCAGCTACAAACTTCAATATGAACGTTTGAGAGACACTCAGCTACAAACTTCAATATGAACGTTTGTAAGAGACGCTCAGCTACAAACTTCAATATGAACGTCTGTGATAGACGCTCAGCTACAAACTACAATATGAACGTTTGAGAGACGCTCAGCTACAAACTACAATATGAACGTTTGAGAGACGCTCAGCTACAAACTACAATATGAACGTCTGTGAGAGACGCTCAGCTACAAACTACAATATGAACGTTTGAGAGACGCTCAGCTACAAACTACAATATGAACGTTTGAGAGACGCTCAGCTACAAACTACAATATGAACGTTTGAGAGACGCTCAGCTACAAACGCTCTAATGTTTGATGATGCATTCAGTCAAGATATGGCAGCGTGTTAGCGACCTGTCAGTCAGTCAGTCTGTCTCTCTCTGTCTCTCTCTCTCTGTCTCTCTCTCTCTGTCTCTCTCTCTCTCTGTCTCTCTCTCTCTCTCTCTCTCTCTGTCTCTCTCTCTCTCTCTCTCTGTCTCTCTCTCTCTCTCTCTGTCTCTCTCTCTCTCTCTCTCTCTCTCTCTGTCTCTCTCTCTCTGTCTCTCTCTCTCTGTCTCTCTCTGTCTCTCTCTCTCTGTCGCTCTCTCTGTCTCTCTCTCTCTGTATCTCTCTCTCTCTCTCTCTGTTTTTCTGTCTCCCTCTCTTTTAAGTTCTCTCCCTCTCCTCTCTCTTTCTGTCTCTCCTATAGATCAAAGCAGCAGTTTGTCATATTTCTATTTTAATGACTCCGTTGTCAAACGAGGAACAGTTTTATTAAAGCTGCTCACCTCATTACTGAATGTGTGTGTGTGTGTGAGAGAGAGAGACAGAGAGAGAGCCTCATTAGAACCTCAGTCTGTATAAAGTGGAGGATCAGCAGTGTTTTGTCAAAGAGTGTCTGCGTGTGTGAAGATGAATCATTTCAAAATAAAAGCCTCAGTTCTTCCTGTCGGAGCCACACACACACACACACACACACACACACACACACACACACACAGTCTCTCAGGAGTAGCAAGTGTTAATGACGACTCGTTAAACGAGGTGTGTTGCCAGGTGACGGAGCTGTCACTCGTCTCAGGAACATGACTTTCTTCTCCGCCTGTTGCAGAGCATTCTGGGGGTTTTCTTCCCAGCATGTCGATCTGTTCAAAGAGTCTCTGGGAACAAAGAGAAGATTGTTTTCTAAATTCCTCCTCTGCTTCAATCCGGATGCTAATCATTTCTGATCATGTGTATTGATTATTGAGTCTCTGGAACTGGTCCCTGTAGCGGTCAGACTGGTCCCAGTAGCGGTCAGACTGGTCCCAGTAGCGGTCAGACTGGTCCCAGTAGCGGTCAGACTGGTCCCAGTAGCAGTCAGTCTGGTCCCAGTAACAGTCAAACTGGTCCTAGTAGCAGTCAGACTGGTCCCAGTAGCGGTCACCACGATCCATGAAGCAGAAGGAGGCAGAGAGGAGGGGCATCAGCAGGGCCGCCATGGCGTACTCCTCAGTTGTTCCTCAGTTGTTCCTCAGATGTTCCTCAGATGTTCTTCAGGTGTTCCTCAGGTACTCCTCATGTGTTCCTCAGGTGTTCCTCATGTGTTCCTGAGGGGTTCTTCCTCTAACACTCCATCCGATTAATTAGGAAACATTTTGTGGAGCTTCAGTTTGTGTCAGAGGATGTGAGGTTGAAACAGATCCAACTGATATCATTCATAACAGAGCCGATCAATACGGGGAGAAAGGTCTCTGTGTGTGCGTGTGTGTGTGTGTGTGTGTGTGTGTGTGTGTGTGTGTGTGTGAGTGTGTGAGGGACAGTCAGGTCGATAGCTCGTCTGATCTCTCTGCAAACACACAAACACACACACAGTGATGGGTGAGTAGTTGTTTGTCGGTCACCTGACCCAACACATATCCCACAATCCCCAGCAGCTAAACCCCTGATTGAACTGTCACTCAAACTGTGTTTATGTGTGTATGTGTGTGTGTTTTATCTCACACACAGGTGAGCATCAACCTGAAAATGATATGATAAACACACGTCATTACACACCTCCAACTGTGTGTGTGTGTGTGTGTGTGTGTGTGTGTGTGTGTGTGTGTGTGTGTGTGTGTGCGTGCGTGCGTGTATGCGTGTGTGTGTGTGTGTGTGTGTGTGTGTGTGCGTGCGTGTGTTGGCGTGTGTGTGCGTGTATGTATGTGTGTGCGTGTGTGTGTGTGTGTGTGTGTGTGTGTGTGTGTGTGAAGAAGTGGGTCAGGAGGAAGTAGAGCAGCACCACCGGGGATTCTGGGTAATGGAATCCAGGTCTACTGTGATTCGCCGAAGGTCACGAATATGAATTAACTTGTTACCGCCTTCATCCCTCGTTAAGAGATCAATGAAAGCTGTGTGTGTGTGTGTGTGTGTGTGTGTGTGTGTGTGTGAGAAATGTAACCTGGTTCTGTTTGTCCCTCAGAGCCTCCTGTACCGATCGCCCCTCCTCAGCTGACGGCAGTGGGCGCCACCTATCTGTGGATCCAACTTAACGCCAACTCTATCAATGGAGACGGGCCAATCATTGAGAGAGAGGTGACTATTAATGAGATATTGATCTGGTATTGATGTATGAGTAGGTTCAAGTGGTTTAAAATGAGGTTCTTTCGATTATGTTAGGAGGTTTTAAGGGTCTTTGATAAACTACTAGGGATTTGTGAGTGGTTTTGTAGTCTTGGATGTTGTTCGGGGATCTGTGATGGGTTCTTTAGTTTGTTCATGAGGTTCTAGGGATCTGTTAGGGTGTTCTTGTGGTCTTTGATGAGGTTCTAAGGATCTGTGAGGGGTTCTTGTGTTTGTTCATGAGGTTCTAGGGATCTGTTATGAGTTTTGTGGTCCTGGATGTTCTTCTGGGATCTGGTAGGGGTTTTTAGGGTCGTTCATGAGGTTCTAGGGATCTGTTAGGGTGTTCATGATGTTCTTGATGAGGTAATATGATCTGTGAGCGGGTCCTTGTGGTCATTTATGGTGTTCTTGGGTCTCTGATTTGGTATACATGGTATTGAAGGAAGATCTATGGATATGTGAGAGACTCTAATGGTTCTTTATGATTTTCTAGGATTCTGTAAGGAGGTGTTTTAGCGGTTCTTGCTGAGGTTCTTGAATTCTCTAAAGAGGTGTTCGTGTGGTCCTTGATGAGTTTCTAGTGTTCTGCGAGGGAGTTCTTGTGTTCCTTGATGAGTTTCTAGTGATCTGCGAGGGGGTTCTTGTGTTCCTTGATGAGTTTATAGTGTTCTTTGATGAGTTTCTAGCGATCTGTGATGGGGTTCTTGTGTTCTAGAAATGTCTGAGAAGGTGTTCTTGTGGTCCCTGATGAGGTTCTTGGGATATGTGAAGGGGTTCTTGTTCTTCTTGATGAGCTTCTAGTGATCTGTGAAAGGATTCTTGTGGTTCCTGATGAGGTTCTTGGGATCTGTGTGGGGGTTCTTGTAGTTGTTGATGAGGTTCTTGGGATATGGAAGGGGTTCTTGTGGTCCTTGATGAGTTTCTAGATATCTGTGAGAAGGTTCTTGTGGTTCCTGATGAGGTTCTTCGGATCTGTGTGGGTTTTTTTGTAGTTGTTGATGATGTTCTATGGCAGCGTGCCCCAAACATTTTTGCGCCACAGACCGATTCCGTCTAAGACAATATTTTCACGGACCGGCCTTCACGGTGTGGACGATAAATATGACGTAATACATATGACGTTATAAAATACACAACCGGCATAAAGACAATTATAAGGTGCATAAAAATACAACTCACTTAGTGGGAGCCCCGAGCTTGTTTCTCTGCAACGAGACGGTCCCATCTCAAGGTGATGGGAGACAACGACACCCGACGTGTGTTCTTTATATCCAGTCTACGCTGTAACTTAAACCTTTAGTCCATTACATTTCATTTAGCTGAGGCTTTTATCCAAAGTGACTTACATGCTATACAGTAGACACAGCAACGGTGAGCAATTAGGGTTAAGTGTCTTTCTCAAGGACACATCAACATGGACTAGCGGAGCCTGGGATTGAACCACCGATCCTCTGATTGAAAGACAGACTTGCTAACCACTGTTCCACAGTCGCCCCCAGTCTACTTTATAACCCGTAATTTATAACCCATAATTTTTCAAAATAAAACATCTTTCCGACCTTGATTTTCTGGGTTGGTTGGGGACCACTGTTCTATGGGTTGTGTAGTTGTTGAAGAGGTTCTAGGGATCTGTGAGGGGGTTCTTGTGGTCCTTGATGAGGTTCTAGGGATCTGTGAGGGGGTTCTTGTGGTCGTTGATGAGGTTCTATGGTTCTTAGGGATCTGTTAGGGGCTTGTCGTGGTCAGGACTCATACTCATTCGTTTGCCAGGTGGAGTACCGTACGATGTCGGGCATGTTGATCGACACCACGCCCGTGGATAAGCCCACACACAAGATCGGACACCTGGACCCCGACACAGAGTACGAGATCAGCGTTCTGCTCACCAGGCCCCTGGATGGAGGCACGGGAAAACCCGGCCCACCACTCCGAGCCAGGACCAAGTGTGCAGGTGATTCAGGGCACATACCGATGAATGACTTGAAATGAAAGTTAGTTTACTGTGGTGACTGCTTGCGGCTAACGACTCACAGCTAATGGTGGAGTCGTTAGCATAGCATGCTGTGCTAACCTGCATTAGTGCTAAGCTCCACAGGGGCCTCACGGTTAATGTTGAGCTCATTAGCTCCTAATGGATACAGGGCACACATCAGCATGTAACTGTGTGTGTGTGTGATTACACAGGTGCAACAATCTGACTGCTGTAGTTTTCACTTCTCCCTCATCAGTTGTGTGTTTTAAATTATTTATTATGTCTGTATTTTATTGTATCTATTTTTTTTTTTACTTCTTTGAGATTCTACTTCATAACGTATACCAGACAAGATGTTTTTACTCAAAGAAACTACATGTTCCAAATAACAAACTATATAACAATAATATGTCAAAAACATTAATACATGTTGAGAATTAAGAATATATTAAACCCAATTCCTGTTTTCTGAAACGTTTATGTTTCATATATCATTTTTTTATTTTTTGCTTTAACAAAGATTTCATCATCATTCTTAATATTATAATTTTTACTATAAATCAAATGACTATGAGCTGAACAGACAATTATCATCTTTAAATCTGCCCTTTACTTCCACCCATAATGACGTCAATATTCAGATATGAAGCATCACCATCACATGCTGAGCTTATTTAAAAGCAAGGAATTCATAACAAAGTCATTCAAATCTAAAGAAAAGGTCATATATAATTATTATGATGTGTATAGATCTCATGCTCTGCTGCAGACCTCAGGTCTGTTATTCAAGGAAATAACTGCGTCAGGTCTCAACATGTCTTCTCTCAGACCTGCTGGAACACGACCGACTTCAGCACCTTGAGGGTTGTGACCCGCCTCTGTTCCAACCCCTCCCAGAGACCTCATACCACACATAGCCCCCCCACCCCCAGAGACCTCATACCACACATAGCTGCCACACCAATAGTTTTAAACCCGGTTCTTTCTGGAGCCTGAATGTGACGTTTGAAAGTTTGATCTGAGTTCAGACACAAACATAGAATCATAAAACTCCTGTGACACTAAAATAATACAATGATAAAATCCTTTTAATATTGTTGTAAATATATGTATTATTGTTCAAAATACATTCAAATTGTTTTGAAAAATATTCAATGTTCTAAATATATCTAATATTCTTCTGAATGTTAACATCACAACGAATTATGTGGTTAATATACAACCTTCGTGAATTTTGTTTGTAAATAATAATTCAATTCAATTCAGTTTATTTTGTATAGCCCAAAATCACAAATACAAATTTGCCTCTGAGGGCTTTACAATCTGTACACATACGACATCCCTGTCCCGGAACCTCACATCGGATCAGGAAAAACTCCCACTAAAAAACAAGGGGAAGAAACCTTCAGGAGAGCAACAGAGGAGGATCCCTCTCCCCGGATGGACAGAAGCAATAGATGTCGTGTGTGTGTGTGTGTGTGTGTGTGTGTGTGTGTGTGTGTGTGTGTGTGTGTGTGTGTGTGTGTGTGTGTGTGTGTGTGTGTGTGTGTGTGTGAGTGTGTGAGTGTGTGAGTGTGTGAGTGTTTAATAATGAATCAGTGTGTCCATCAAACAAGCTTTAGGACTTAGAGCTCACTGAGGCAACTCAGTGTGGTGGCAGATAAACAGGAACTCACTGTGAGCTGCTTCATGTTTCATCATTTAATATTCTGTTTTTATTCAGGATGTCATGTGTCAAAGTATTATATCTAACTATTATTAATAATAGTATAAGTAATAATAATTATAAAATAATAATAGTACAAGTGATAATAATTAAATAATTAGTACAAATAGTAGTAATATTAATAATAAAATTATTGAGCCAAATCAATTTAGCCAAACCATTGACCAGATTGTGGATATTGATAACCCTCAGAACACAGTATGAGCTCTTGATTGTTAGTTATTGATCTGTTATTGAACATTATTATAGAAAGCATGATAACATGGAATCAAAATAGCATGACTTCTTTTTTCGAGGCTCATCTCAATAAATATTTATGAAGTGAGTTTCTCTCACTGAGGTCAGCATTGGTCATAAAAGATAAAAACATGTTTCTGTGTGTGTGTGTTAACATCCATTAAAGTGTGTGTGGTGTTTGTCGAGGCTTTTAGAAAATATCATATCAATATTTCACTCTTTTCTCTCTTTTCACCTCAGATCTTCACGCTCTGTTCGTCCTCCCAACCTTTCACTTCTCTTTCTGTCGTTTTATCCTTGTATTTATTTTAGTGTCTGAACTTTTCTATGAGCTAACGCCACACGTAGAACCTATGTGCTAACGTTAACACCACACCGAGAACCTATGAGCTAAAGCTAACGCCACACTGAGAACCTATAAGCTAACGCTACACTGAGAACCTATGAGCTAATGCTAACGCCACACTGAGAACCTATAAGCTAACGCTACACTGAGAACCTATGAACTAATGCTAACGCCACACAGAGAACCTCTGAGCTAACGCCACACTGAGAACCTATGAGCTAACGTTAACGCCACACTGAGAACCTTTGAGCTAACGCTAACGTCACACTGAGAACCTATGAGCTAACGCCACACTGAGAACCTATGAGCTAACGCCACACTGAGAACCTATGAGCTAACGCTAATGCCACACTGAGAAGCTATGAGCTAATGCTGACACCCCACTGAGAACCTATGAGCTAACACTACCGCCACACTGAGAACCTATGAGCTAAAGCCACACTGAGATCCTATGAGCTAATGCTACACTGAGAACCTATAAGCTAATGCCACACTGGGAACCTATGAGCTAACGCTAATGTCACACTGAGAACCTATAAGCTAACACCACACTGAGAACCTATGAGCTAATACTAAATCCACACTGAGAACCTATGACCTTACGCTAACACCACACTGAGAACCTATAAGCTAACGCTAATGTCACACTGAGAAACTATGAGCTAACGCTAACACCACACTGAGAACCTATGAGCTAACGTTAATGTCACACTGAGAACCTATGACCTTACGCTAACACCACACTGAGAACCTATAAGCTAACGCTAATGTCACACTGAGAAACTATGAGCTAACGCTAACACCAAACTGAGAACCTATGAGCTAACATCACACTTAGAAGTGATAGTCCTCCTCATTCTTCTCATCCTTCTCATCCTCCCATCCTCCTTCATCTTCCCATCAACCCCATCCTCTTTCATCTTTCTCATCCTCCTCATCTTCACACCAAACCTTGTGTAGTTCATGAAGGTTGTAGTTTGTAGTTCCTTAACATTCTGGGGTGACTGTAGCTCAGTGGTTAGCAGGTCTGATCGGTGGTTCAAACCCCGGCTCAGCCAGTCCATGTTGTTGTGTCCTTGAGCAAGACACTTAAACCTCATTGCTCACAGTTGCTGTGTCTACGGTCTACTGTATATCATGTAAGTCTCTTTGGATAAAAGCGTCAGCTAAATGTAATGTAATGTTCTGATTGAAAAATACCACATGATATCATCAGCTCTATGTCTGTATCTGATTTAAATGTCAAAAATGATGGGATGGAACCGTGGTGACCACACACGTTCAGGTGGAATGGTAGGATTTTATTTGATAGCGTTCACTCCCCTTGGGAATTATGAGTAATAGGATCCTTCTCAATCCCCTCTCCTTGACCCCCGACCCCTATTGTTACTGTGGCGATGTCTCAGTGTGTGCGTCTGTCTGTCTGTGTGTGCGTTCCCCACAGACCGACCATTTAGCTCAACGTCTCTCTTTCATCGTACACTCAAGGTGGAGAAACTCACAAGTGGCTCTATTTTATCCCACTAAAAGTGTGTGTGTGTGGTGTGTGTGTGTTTGTGTGTGCAGCCGTGCGTGTGTGGCTCGATAACAGGAGGAGAGAGAGAGAGTTTCTGTACAGCTTGAATCGAACACACACACACACAGAGATGAAACACGACAAAGATCAGAAAAGGTATTGTTCACTGGCTGCAGAAAAACACATTAAACACCCACACACACACACACACACACACTCTCTCTCTCTCTCTCTCTCTCTCTCTCTCTCTCTCTCTCTCTCACACTCTCTCTCTCTCTCTCTCTCTCTCTCTCTCTCTCTCTCTCTCTCACACTCTCTCTCTCTCTCTCTCTCTCTCTCTCACACACACACACACAGAGTTTTTTTCAGGAGAAATTGCTGCTTCCTGTTCTCATCTATCATTCTCTCTGAGTGGATCGCTGTCTGTCATCTTGAAATAAAGCATTTAGATTGGCCACTACAAAGACAACAAGACTGTATCAATAACAAGACTATCAATAATAAGACTGTCAATAACAAGACTAAAAATAACAAGATTGTATCAATAACAAGACTATCAATACAAATACTGTATTAATAATAAGATTATCAATAACAAGACTGTATCAATAAAAATACTTTATCAATAACAAGACTATCAATAACTAGAAAATTTCGCAAGAAATTTTGATGTGTGGCGCCTACTGCCGTAAGACGTCGCAATAAATATATTCTCAGGCATAGAACCCTGAGATCAGATAACCTTAAGGTCAGAGCATAGAACCCTGAGGTAAAAGAACCCTGAGATCAGAGAATAGAACCCTGAGGTCAGAGCATAGAACCCTGAAGTCAGAGCATAGAACATTGAGATCAGAGAATACTGAGGAAGATCATAGAACCCTGAGGTAAAAGAACCCTGAGATCAGAGAATAGAACCCTGAGGTCAGAGCATAGAACCCTGAAGTCAGAGCATAGAACATTGAGATCAGAGAATACTGAGGAAGATCATAGAACCCTGAGGTCAAAGAACCCCGAGGTCAGATAACCTTGAGTTCAGAGCATAGAACCCTGAGGTCATAGAACCATGAGGTCAAAACATAGAACTATGAGGTGAGAGCATAGAACCCTGAGGTCAGAAAATAGAACCTTGAGGTCAGAGCATAGAACCCTGAGATGTTCTCTGATCTCAGGGTTCTATGCTCAAAGATGAGTGTTTCTTTTGCTCTCTTCACGCCGAAACCCCATGTAAGTGAATGGGACAAATTCTCGCCGTTTTTTGCATTTTTCGGGGAAACTGCCGGTCGAATCTCTTAGTAGAGTCATAGCACACGATTCCCGATCAGGCCGCACGTTTTGATGTATTTTGTACGCATGTGCTGGCAACGCTGCGGGACCCTGTGAAAACCGTAACTCCGTTTAAAAAAATGAAGGCATCGTGAGAAGCACAAGACTTTTGTGAACGTTGCCGTGTACTCAAATGTTTGGGGGGTTTAGAAATGAGAGCGCAAAGGCAGTTCAAAAAGGGCCTCCGTTTGCTTCATGAGAGAAGATTTTGCTCCGATTTAACATGGAGTGTAATGGAGCAGTTGGTTGACTTCATGTCGCTTTCAGGCTTGCTGACAAAAAAGTAAATGTTTGTGGGATTCCACAACACATTTGTACAAGCAAGCACAAGATTTCCTACGTTTTGTGCTATAAATTATGCCTGTAGAGTGAAAATTGTGGCAGTAATGGCAATTTACAATTATTTATTTCTGATAAATCTGAAGCTGCCTCGTGCTCTGTCGATGACATCACGTGCTCTGAGCTCCCCCACACACACCCATTGTAAAGTCAGAAACGGTCCCAATATTTTCCTAAACTTGAACAAATATTAGAGGAAAACTGTGCTAGCTATCAAAAAATGTCCAATTAGGAAAATAAAGTCCATCCTTTTGTTAACGTTTCAAAGGTTTAATCATTTCTCTACGTTAAAGTATGGCGAGTCAATATGGCCACAAAGATGAGTGTTTCTTTTGCTCTCTTCTGGCCGAAACCCCATGTAAGCGGATGGGACAATTTCTCGCCGTTTTTTGCATTTTTCGGGAAAACCGCCGGTCGAATCTCTTAGCAGGGTCATAGCACACGATTCCCGATCAGGCCGCTCGTTTTGATGTATTTTGTACGCATGTGCTGGCAACGCTCCGGGAGCCTTAGTGGTCCAAAGTTTAGGAAGATAAGGAATAATAAATAAAGAAGCCCGCAGGAGAACATAAAGTTGGGCTGCTGCAAGGGCTATGAGCCCTTGCTGGCAGCGCCACACTTAATAATAGTAAGCCCGCAGGAGAATATGCAGTGGGCTTGCAGCAGGGCTCTTTGAGCCCTTGCTGGCAGCGCCACACTAACTAGAAAATTTCGCAAGAAATTTTGATGTGTGGCGCCTACTGCCGTAATAGCTGAAAATAATTGAATATTGCTGAATAAAGCTCAATATAGCTCAATAAAGCTGAAAATAGCATAATATAGCTTAATATAGCTCATTTTAGGTGTAAACTGCTGAATATAGCTCAATATAGCTAATAGCTGAAAATAGTTGAATATAGCTCAATAAAGCTGAAAATAGCATAATATAGCTTAATATAGCTCATTTTAGGTGTAAACTGCTGAATATAGCTCAATATAGCTAATAGCTGAAAATAGTTGAATATTGCTGAATAAAGCTCAATATAGCTCAATAAAGCTGAAAATAGCATAATATAGCTTAATATAGCTCATTTTAGGTGTAAACTGCTGAATATAGCTGAAAATAGTTGAATATAGCTCAATAAAGCTGAAAATAGCATAATATAGACTACACTGCCATCATCGAGTCCATCCTCTGCTCCTCCATCACCGTTTGGTACGCTGCAGCCACTGCCAAGGACAAGGCCAGGCTGCAGCGCATCATTCGCTCTGCCGAGAGGGTGATTGGCTGCAATCTGCCGTCCCTCCAGGACTTGTTTGCTTCAAGGACCCTGAAGCGGGCGAGGAAGATTGTAGCTGATCCCTCTCGCCCTGGACACAAACTGTTCGTGTCCCTCCCCTCTGGCAGGAGGATGCGGTCCATCAGGACCAAGACCTCACGCCACAAAAACAGTTTCTACCCGTCTGCCGTCGGGCTCATCAACAGAGCCCCGGTCCCCCACTGACTCTAATGACTCTGTCACCCCCAGACAATTCCCACCGGACACTCCCCTGCACATAGCCTTACACTTATACTTGACTTGAATACACTTGACACCTGGGCATTGCACTTGCCACTTTCACACAACACTTACACTCATGCACATTCCATGCACTTTATCTTACTTTTGGTATTTTGTTATGCTGCTGTCTCAATGTAGATATTCATTCATCCATTCATCCTCATTTATTGCATTGCGTTAACTGTTAAATGTGTATTGTTAAATGTTAAATGTATGCACCTTCCCGCCAGGACAAATTCCTTGTATGTGTAAGCATACATGGCAATAAATGGTTCTGATTCTGATTCTGATTCTGATATAGCTTAATATAGCTCATTTTAGGTGTAAATTGCTGAATAAAGCTGAATATAGCCACTGGTTACCATGGTGATAAGGGCAGTTAGTCCTTCCCAGACGCGCCATGGTTACCATGGCGATTGGGACAGCAGGGTAAAGGGCAGACGTGAGAGCAGCTACTGCCTCTCTATGTATCTATAACAAGTATATGTGTATGTCTGTTAATGTAGGTTAAATAACTAAGTGTGTGTGAAACTGCTCTGATTAGCTCATTTGAAGCACCAGATTACATGTAAAGTCAATGCACAGACGCGTTTGGTTGCGACAGACGCGAAATTTCGCCGGGCGGCGCGTTAGACGCGTTTGGCGCGGCGCGTTTGGCGCGGCGCGTTTGGCGCGGCGCGTTTGACGCGAAATTCGCGTGAGTTGAAATTTTCCAACTCGGGCGAAAATTCGCGTCGCGAAAGCCAATCAGCGTTGAGAAGCTCTGCGCGTCATCACCGCCGTCCTGCCGGTTTGAATCAAACAGTTGCTGATCCACCTGAAGTATCGCTGGCAGCGGCCTCATTCAGACGCTGTTGTGCGGCTACGGATAATATTATGAACCCGGACACGGGGGCGTTTGATGGTCCGACATTAGAGGGACTTCCACAAGAAGGTTAAAGCAGAACTAGTGGTTAGTTTAATGGTGGATGGCGGAAACGATACTGTTTTTACGGAGATAAGCCACGGAGATAAGCCCCGCCCGCGTTAAAGCGAATTTGCGTTGACGGAAATTAACCACATAAAGTCGAGCGAGTAAACTCACTCGAGTAACTTTCGCGTCGCGTTCGGTGTGAACACACCAATAAAGTCGAGCGAGTAAACTCACGCGAGTAACGCGACGCGAAATTTCGCGTCGCGTTCGGTGTGAACACACCATAAGACTCGTATGTCTCTCTATGTATCTATAACAAGTATATGTGTATGTATATGTCTGTTAATGTAGGTTAAATAACTAAGTGTGTGTGAAACTGCTCTGATTAGCTCATTTGAAGCACCTGTGTCACCAGGGTGAAGAGCAGACGAGATCTTAAGACTCGTATGTCTCTCTATGTATCTATAACAAGTATATGTGCATGTATATGTCTGTTAATGTAGGTTAAATAACTAAGTGTGTGTGAAACTGCTCTGATTAGCTCATTTGAAGCACCTGTGTCACCAGGGTGAAGAGCAGACGAGATCTTAAGACTCGTATGTCTCTCTATGTATCTATAACAAGTATATGTGCATGTATATGTCTGTTAATGTAGGTTAAATAACTAAGTATGTGTGTGAAACTGCTCTGATTAGCTCATTTGAAGCACCTGTGTCACCAGGGTGAAGAGCAGACGAGATCTTAAGACTCGTATGTCTCTCTATGTATCTATAACAAGTATATGTGCATGTCTATGTCTGTTAATGTAGGTTAAATAACTAAGTGTGTGTGTGAAACTGCCCTGATTAGCTCATTTGAAGCACCTGTGTCACCAGGGTGAAGAGCAGACGAGATCTTAAGACTCGTATGTCTCTCTATGTATCTATAACAAGTATATGTGCATGTATATGTCTGTTAATGTAGGTTAAATAACTAAGTGTGTGTGAAACTGCCCTGATTAGCTCATTCGAAGCACCTGTGTCACCAGGGTGAAGAGCAGACGAGATCTTAAGACTCGTATGTCTCTCTATGTATCTATAACAAGTATATGTGCATGTATAATAATAATAATAATAAATTGAATTTATATAGCGCTTTTCATGGACTCAAAGTCGCTTTACAGGGAGCAAGATTAGAAGGTAAAGCAAAACTGGACGATACAAGACAAAACAAAACAAAGCAAAAGAAAACAGGACAAAGCAGAACATGATACAGTCAATAGGGGGCTACTGATAGGCAGAGGTGAAGAGATGGGTCTTGAGGCGGGACTGGAAGACGGTGAGGGACTCAGAGGTGCGGATCTCTTGGGGGAGGGAGTTCCAGAGCCTGGGAGCTGCCCTGGAGAAGGCTCTGTCCCCAAAACTGCGGAGTTTGGATTTGTGGATGCAGAGGAGACCGGCTGAGGTGGATCTGAGGGACCGTGAGGGTTGGTAGGGGGACAGGAGGTCAGTGAGGTATGAGGGGGCCAGATGGTGGATGGCTTTGTAGGTGAGGACCAGGATTTTGTAGGTGATCCGGTGGGGGATAGGAAGCCAGTGAAGTTGTTTTAGGACTGGAGTGATGTGGTGCCAAGATTTGGAGCGGGTGATGAGTCGGGCAGCTGCGTTCTGGACCAGTTGGAGGCGGTTGATATTGGTAGAGCTGATGCCGAGGAGAAGTGAGTTACAGTAGTCCAGTCGGGAAGAGATGAAGGCGTGAATGAGTCTTTCAGCCGCGGGGGGTGTGAGAGAGGGTCTGATTTTAGCGATGTTGCGGAGGTAGAAGAAGGAGGTTTTGATGACATGGCGGATGTGGGGCTCAAGGGAGAGGGTGGAATCAAAGATCACGCCAAGGTTTCGGGCCTGGGGAGATGGGGAGACAATGGTGCCGTCAATGGTGAGAGTGGGGTTATTGGTTTTGCTGAGTGTGGATTTGGAGCCAATGAGAAGGAATTCTGTTTTATCACTGTTGAGTTTGAGGAAGTTGTGTTGCATCCAGATTTTAATAGCTGACAGGCAGGAGTTGATGTGGGAGAGGGGAGGGTCGAGGGGGGATTTGGTGCTAAGGTAGATCTGGGTGTCATCAGCGTAACAGTGGAAGTCCAGGTTGAAGTGGCGGAGTATCTGACCAAGGGGGAGGATGTAGATGATGAAGAGGAGGGGGCCGAGTACGGAGCCTTGGGGAACGCCTTGAGTGACTGTGGCTGTGGCAGAGGTGTGATTATGAAGAGAGATGAAGTGTGATCTGTTGGAGAGGTAGGAGTGGAGCCAGCTGAGTGCAGTACCTTCGATACCAAGGTCTTTGAGTCTGATGAGCAGAATGTTATGGCTCACGGTATCGAAGGCTGCACTCAGGTCAAGGAGGATGAGGATGTTGAGGGAACCGGTGTCAGCAGAGGTGAGGAGGTCGTTGAGGACTTTCAGAAGAGCGGTTTCTGTGCTATGGAGAGGGCGAAAACCAGATTGGAGGGGTTCAAATAGGTTATTGGTATGAAGATGGGATTGTAGCTGTGAGGCGACTATACGTTCCAGGGTTTTAGACAGAAAAGGGAGGTTGGATATTGGGCGGTAGTTGTTGAGGGAGGAGGGATCCAGACCAGGTTTTTTGAGGATTGGGGTGACAGCAGCGGTTTTGAAGGCAGAGGGGACAGTTCCAAGGGACAGTGAGGAGTTGAAGAGGTTTGTAAGGTAGGGGCATAGTACGGGGAGGCAGGACTTCAGGAGGGGAGTAGGGAGGGGGTCCAGGGAGCAGGTAGTGGGTTTGGAAGAGCTGATGAGTTTAGAGATTTCAGGAACAGTGACCAGGTCAAACTCGGAGAGGAGGCAGTGTGGAGGAGGGGTCAGGAGGTCAGGAGAGATGGGGATAGGGGGGGCCGTGGTGGGCGATGGAGTAAATAGTGGGAGGTCAGATGCAGGGGATAGAGATTTGTAAATTATGTTGATTTTGTCAGTGAAGAAGTGGAGAAATGAGTTGCAGAGATCCGGAGTAGAGGTAGGGAGGGTGTTGGTCCGAGGATTGAGGAGGTTGTTCACTGTGGAGAAGAGGGTATATGTCTGTTAATGTAGGTTAAATAAATAAGTGTGTGTGTCACTGAGCAGTTAGTCTTTCCCACACGCGCGCCATGGTTACCATGGCGATTGGGGAAGCACAGCTCTGCCCCTTAGGGAGAGATATTTAATGAAAACAACCTGTCAAACTAATGAATTTGATAGGAAAACCGTAACTCCGTATGAAAAAACGAAGACATCATGAGAAGCACAAGACTTTTGTGAACGTTTACGTGTACTTAAATGTTTGGTGGGTTTAGAAATGAGAGCATAGAGGCAGTTCAGAAATGGCCTCCGTTTACTCATTTAGAGAAAACTCTGCTCCGATTTAACATGGGGCTGAATGGAGCAGTTGGCTGACTTCATGTTGCTTTCTTGCTTTTTGACAAAAAAGTAAATGTTTGTGGGATTCCACGACACATTTGTACAAGCAAGCACAAGATTTCCTCCGTTTTGTACTATAAATTATGCCTGTAGAGTGAAAATTGTGGCAGTAATGGCAATTTACAAATTTCTTTCTGAGGAGTCTGAAGCTGGTTCGTGCTCTAGCGATGACATCACGTGCTCTGAGCTGCGCCATACACACCCATTGTAAAGTCAGAAATGGTCTGAATATTTTCCTAAACTTGAACAAATATTTGAGGAAAACTGTGCTAGCTATCAAAAAATGTCCAATTAGGAAAATAAACTCAAGCCTTTTGTTAACGTTTCAAAGGTTCAATCATTTCTCTACGTTAAAGTATGGCGAGTCACTATGGGCGCAAAGATGAGTGTTTCTGTTGCTCTCTTCACGCCGAAACCCCATGTAAGTGAATGGGACAATTTCTCGCCTTTTTTTGCATTTTTCGGGGAAACTGCCGGTCGAATCTCTTAGAAGAGTCATAGCACACGATTCCCGATCAGGCCGCACGTTTTGATGTATTATGTACGCATGTGCTGGCAACGCTGCGGGACGAGATATGGTCCAAAGTTTAGGAAGAATAAGAAAATTAAGCCCGCAGGAGAGTATGCAGTGGGCTTGCAGCAGGGACACTAACTAGAAAATTTCGCAAGAAATTTTGATGTGTGGCGCCTACTGCCGTAAGACGTCGCAATATATAGATTACCGGTAGTGAGATGTGTTGTTGAGGTTATTGAGGAGTCATTTCTGTATTTGTGATGGACTTGAGAGCAGCGTTGGAGTGCTAAAAGCTGAAGCTTACATTTTAAATATAAAAAAGCTTAAAAAAGTTAAATTAAGCTGAATATAGGTCAATATAGCTAATAGCTGAAAATAGTTGAATATTGCTGAATAAAGCTCAATATAGCTCAATAAAGCTGAAAATAGCATAATATATAGCTTAATATAGCTCATTTTAGGTGTAAACTGCTGAATATAGCTCAATATAGCTAATAGCTGAAAATAGTTGAATATTGCTGAATAAACCTCAATATAGCTCAATAAAGCTGAAAATAGCATAATATAGCTTAATATAGCTCATTTTAGGTGTAAATTGCTGAATAAAGCTGAATAAAGCTGAATATAGTTCAATTTAGCAGATAGCTGAATATAGCTAAATATAGGTTAAAATAGTGTAACGCTCTCCCCTGTGCTGCAGCGTTGAATAAGGAGGCGATGACTGGCTTGCAACTCCGGTGCATTTATTTAGACAGTACAACTTACTGCGTCACTCTTCATTAGCTCTCACACACACAGCCATCCAACGTCGGCTCACTCAACAACCTCCCGTTGTCTCGCGAGACAATCCCCCACCTCCATAGGTCACATAGAACTCATTGCCCTCTGCTGGTAACACAACATGTGAACATCTGCATAACTGATGCATAATAACAGGGACATCTTAACTCTGTTCATTACACAGCTCCCCCTCAACAAAGTCTCTCGTCCCGAGGGACTACACAAAGTCTCTGAGATGCCCCGGCCGACGTCTCTGTCTCCGCGGCCGTGGGCGAGTGGGGGACACAGGCGCCTCTGTCTGGTGGGGGGGCTACACCCCTGTGCAGCGAAAGGTGCGCGGGGTGAGAAGGGGGAAGGAGGGGTGTGAACAGGGGGGTCAGTCACTGTCCCTGGGGAAGTAGATGCAGTGATTGTGGCGTCGCCCCTCCGCGCAGGCGTTCGGGAAGGGAGGGAGTCTCCTCTGTACGGGGCCAATCTGTCTCTGTGGAGTGCGACTTTCTTCCTTTTTCCCGGCAGCTGGACTCTGTACACCACTTCACCCATCCGTTCCACAACCTGACAAGGCCCCACCCAATGACAGTCCAATTTGGGGCACCGTCCCTTCTTCCTACGTGGGGTGTACACCCAAACCAGTTCTTCGGCTTGGAAGTGTCTCCCCTTTGACCTCACGTCGTAGTTCCTTTTTTGTCTCATGCCCGCTTTCTCCAGCTGGTCTCGGGCAAAGATGTGGGCGGACTCCATTCGATCCTGGAGTCTCCTGGCGTACTCCCTCCCTGGGGGAACAGCAGAGGTGTCAGGGGGTTTGCCCAAGGCCACCTCCACTGGTGTCCTTAACTCTCTCCCCAACATGAGGAGGGCCGGTGTGCATGAGGTGGACTCCTGAACAGCAGACCTGTAGGCCATGAGGACAAGGGGCAGGTGCGTGTCCCAGTCACGTTGATGCTCTGCAGTAAGGATTGCCAGTTGCTTTGCCAGGGTCCTGTTGAACCTCTCAACGAGGCCGTCGCTCTGGGGGTGCAGCGCCGTGGTCCGGGTCTTATGCATCCCCATACGCTCACACATGGTGGCAAAGACCTGTGATTCAAAATTCCTCCCTTGGTCACTGTGGATGGTTTCTGCCACCCCAAACCTGCTGAACATGCCCTCTACCAGAGCGTCAACCACGGTCTCTGCCTCCTGATTTGGTATTGCATATGCCTCGGGCCATTTTGTAAAATAGTCCATGGCTACCAAAACGTACCGGTCGCCTGTGTCCGTGGGGGGAAATGGGCCTCTTCCTCCTTAACTTTTGGCCGTGCTCCTTTCTCGTGCGGCATGTCCATCGTCTGTACACACAGCGGCTCCGCTCGGTAGGTCCGCTAGCCGGCTATGCTAACACCGGAGAAGAACCCAGTCCTTCACTTTTTGACTTCTGACACCAGTGTAACGCTCTCCCCTGTGCTGCAGCGTTGAATAAGGAGGCGATGACTGGCTTGCAACTCCGGTGCATTTATTTAGACAGTACAACTTACTGCGTCACTCTTCATTAGCTCTCACACACACAGCCATCCAATGTCGGCTCACTCAACAACCTCCCGTTGTCTCGCGAGACAATCCCCCCACCTCCATAGGTCACATAGAACTCATTGCCCTCTGCTGGTAACAGTGCATAACACAACATGTGAACATCTGCATAACTGATGCATAATAACAGGGACATCTTAACTCTGTTCATTACAATAGCTTAAAATACAGAAAAGAGAAACTACCTGCTCAAAACTGTTGAAGCCCAAACGGTTGACAGATAGAGATGGAGAGTAGTTGTAATAACAGTAGTATGCGTAAAAGTAGTAGTTGGACTAATAGTATGAGTAGTAGTAGTATTCGTAGTATTATATGTAGTAGTTATAGTAGTAGTAATAGTAGTAGCAGTACTGGTAATAGTCAAAATATTAGCAGCAGTAGTCAAAGTATTAGTACGAGCATTAAGTATTATATACAAAAATCCTCATTTGAGCTTTATTTAACTATGCAGTTTATTCATGGGGCTTTTATTTTGAAAGGAAGACAGAAAGACAGACAGGTAGTTAGACAGGAGGCTTTACAGAGAGGGTGGAGACAGAGAGAGCAGGAGAGAGAGAGAAACCAAGGGTAGAGACAGACAGATGGGGGGACACAGAGAGAGACAGAAGAGAGGGGGAGAGAGAGAGAGGCCGAGGGGAGAGACAGAAGAGAGAGACAGACAGGCAGGCAGACAGAAGTCAATTGTGTATGTCTGTGTGTGTATCAGTGTTGTTGATGTTATTGATGAGTCATTTCTGTATTTGTGATGACTTGAGAGCAGTTACTGCTCCTTAGATAAAGGCCACTGGTTAATAATAAGCCCGCAGGAGAACATGCAGTGGGCTTGCAGCAGGGCTCTATGAGCCCTTGCTGGCAGCGCCACACTAACAAGACTATCAATAACAAGACTGTATCAATAACAAGACTTTGTCTTCATGGAGGAGGTGCTGGGGGTCACCTGATTGCGTGTTGACGAAACCAAGAGATTCAGCATTTGTGTCTTTATGGAGGGTCACCTGATTGCTTTAGACTGCCTGCTGATTGGCTGACAGCAACAAGGACTTGAGCAACGCGAGACCGAGCTGCTGATGGGACGTTTATTTAGATCAGAGTCTGTTTGTTTTTTTTAAATTCGCCAACTGCCAGTACTGGCAGCTCCTGGCAGTAGTTCATGGCTTAGTTCCTGTAGTTCCTGGCATTGTTCCTGGCATAGTTCCTGGCTGTAGTTACATTACATTTCATTTAGCTGACGCTTTTATCCAAAGCGACTTACAATAAGTGATTCCATCGTGAGTACAAACAAGAATCAGAACAACAAGAATCAAGAAGGTACAATTTCGTCAAAAAGTTAAACTACAAAGTGCTATCAGTAAGAGCCATTTCAGTGCTACTATAGTGCTACATCCTTTATTCAAGGTATAGTCGGAAAAGATGTGTTTTTAGTTTGCGACGGAAGATGTAGAGACTTCCTGCTGTTCTGATGTCAATGGGGAGCTCATTCCACCATCGAGGAGCCAGGACAGAGAACAGTCGAGACTTTGTTGAGTGTTTAGCTCTCAGTGACGGAGCTACAAGCCGATTGGCAGAAGCCGAGCGGAGCGCACGAGCTGGGGTGTAAGTAGTTCCTGGAAGTAGTTCCTGGAAGTAGTTCCTGGCTGTAGTTCCTGGAAGTAGTTCCTGGCAGTAGTTCCTGGAAGTTGTTCCTGGAAGTAGGTCCTGGAAAAAGTTCCTGGCTGTAGGTCCTGGCAGCTGTAGCACACTGTGCAACATACTGGACGAGTTCCAGCTGTTGGTGGGGAGAGACTGAGACTTTTCTTCATCCTCCGTTTTGTGCTTCACTGAGACCTGGCTCTGTGGATCGTTACCAACGACGTGACAGTGATTCTGCAGCACTGTTCTCCGGACCTGGAATCCTTCATCATCCACTGCAAACCCTTCGACTCCCCCGTGAGTTCGCTTCATCCTGGCCGGAGTTTACATGCCACCGCAGGGCAACGTGCAGGAGGCACAGCGGACCCTCGCCAAGCAGATACGTAGTGTGGAGCGGACCTACGCGGACTCCTAAGTTATTGTCCTTAGTGACTTTAACAAAGGAAACCTCAGTCATGAACTCCTGAAAATACAAACAGTTTATTAAATGCCGATTAGAGAGGAGAGCATCCTGGACCACTGCTACACCACCATCAGCAGGGCCTATCACGCCGTCCCTCGTGCTGCACTGGGTCACTCTGACCACGTCATGGTCGCTCTGCAAACATGTGGAGAGGAAGTTCAAGAAGTGGACCAGTGAGGCTCTGGAGGATCTTCGGGCGAGATTTAAAAAGACAATGGAACAGTCCTGACGCCATCCCCCAGGCTGGCTGTATTTCCTGGAAGTAGTTCCTGGCTGTAGTTCCTGGCATAGTTCCTCAGGAACTGGAGGAGTTTATAACGCTGCAATTGTGTCTTTCAGATCCGATGCACGGTCCCCGGCGTCTTGAGGTCGTGGAAATTCAGTCCAAACAAGTGACGCTGCGATGGGAACTGTTCGGATACAACGTGACCCGCTGCCACAGCTACAACCTGACGGTGCAGTACCGCTACAGACCTGCAGGGTCCGCCAGCAGGTAAAGACAGAGAGGTACAGACAGAGAGGTAAAGACGAGGACAGACATTTATAGAAAGGTGTAGAACACCAGATAAAGATGAGGACAGACATTTATAGAAAGGTGTAGACCACCAGGTAAAGACGAGGACAGACATTTATAGAAAGGTGTAGACCACCAGGTAAAGACAAGGACAGACATTTATAGAAAGGTGTAGACCACCAGGTAAAGATGAATTTATAGAAAAGACAGGTGCTGAACCGTCTCCGTTCGTCCTGCAGGGAGCAGGAGAGGGAGGAGGTGGTGTACGACAGCCTGAGCACCGCGCCGCAGTACGTCGTGCGTAATCTTCCACCATTCACCAACGTCAGCCTGAGACTCGTCCTTAGCAACCCAGAGGGACGGAAGGAGAGCAACGAGCTGCCGGCGCTGACGGACGAGGATGGTACAAAGCTGCAAGAAGACTTTAGCTTCTGTGTTGTTGAAGGCAAGTTAAATAATAAAATGTCTCCGTCTTTAGTCCCTGGAGCCGTCCCGGTTGACTCGATCCTCGGCAGCAGCTACGAGCAGCAGATCAGCCTGAGCTGGAGGGAACCACTGCAGACGTATGGCCTCATCCGTCAGTACGAGGTAGAGCTGCTCGTCCACACCTGTCCTGTGTCTGTCCCATCCACACCTGCCCTGTCTGTCTCTGTATAGATATATTGCCATGTGGCTGTTTTCACTAAGACAGACAGGACAAGTGTGGATATGTATATATATATATATATATATATAACCCAGGTTCTCCTCCACAGATCTCCTACAAAGCCTTGAGCTCATTCGACACCGAGTTCGATTTGTCCAATCAAAGCGGGAAGGTGTTCAAACCGGCCAATGAGACGAGCCACGCGTTCTCCGGCCTCTACCCCGGCTCCACCTACTCCTTCACAATAAGAGCCTCCACCGTCAAAGGCTTTGGGCCTCCAGTCATCACCCAGTTCACCACCAAGATCTCCGGTCAGTGTCCAAAGAGGTCTACAGGGGGGACCGGGTCTTTACCCCAATCAATACAGAGACACTTTTGATTATTAACCTTTACTCATGAAGTCCTCAAGCGCATTCCAAAATATGTCCTGGTCCTGGTCCTGGTCCTGGTCTTGCTCTTGCTCTTGGTCCTCGTCTTGGTTTTGCTCCTGGTAATAGTCTTGGTCTTGGTCCTGGTCTTGGTCCTGTCCTGGTATTTAATCTCCTCTTCCTCCTCTTTAGCTCCTCTGATGCCGGCGTACGATCAGGAGTCTCCTCTCAACCAAACCGACTCCACCGTCACGGTTCTGCTGAAACCAGCTCAGAGTAGAGGAGCTCCAGTCAGGTAACACACGTATGCAGGCGCACGGGCACGCACATGCACGCACACGCACACACACACACACTGTATCACACATGTTGAAATGTTCACGTTGTATTGAATGTGACTTCATAATTCACCCTTGTTCTTAGTGTGGTTCTACACACTGTTGTTTCATGCAGTTATTTAAGTAATGTATTATTCATGTACGTACGACTGTTTCGGGATCGTGGTCCCTTTAAATATTCTGTTGTTGATGACGTCAGCTCCATGCTTGTGAATTTACCGGGCAGCGCTTTCTTGTTTCCTTGGAGAGTTGAGCGGTGTAAAATAAACGAGTGACACGCACTTGTGTACTCAACTTGAGGAATTGCCTTTTGAGTTTAAATGCAACTTCCACAACGTCATCAATCTTCCGCTTCATAAAGTTTTCATATCTGAGACGTTAAACATTAAAAGACGACATGAGAAGAAACTTCAGTTAATTCGTGTTTAATGTTTAACATTAATATTATTAATGTATTATTTAAAATCAGTTTTCTGAAGAGGAAAGAAAAGACTTTATAATAAAACATTTTAAAGCCTTTATATCTTTTAATTATTATTCATTTTATCATCCTCTAACACATATTTGTCATTTCAAAATAATAAATAATGAAATAAAGTTGTTTATTAAAACAATTAAGTTGTTTTTTTTACTTAAATTATTGAAAACTTTGTTATCAAAGACAACAATATTTCACACACAATAAGCAGCACATTGTGCAACAATAAAAAGATGTAAAACCCCGTCATGTGACACAAGAAGACTCTAGTTGCTCTGTAGAGAGAAACGTCTTCTTGTTGCTCTTTAGAGAGAAACGTCTTCTTGGTGCTCTGTAGAGAGAAACGTCTTCTTGGTGCTCTGTAGAGAGAAACGTCTTCTAGTTGCTCTGTAGAGAGAAACGTCTTCTAGTTGCTCTGTAGAGAGAAACGTCTTCTTTGTGCTCTGCAGAGAGAAACGTCTTCTTTGTGCTCTGTAGAGAGAAACGTCTTCTAGTTGCTCTGTAGAGAGAAACGTCTTCTAGTTGCTCTGTAGAGAGAAACGTCTTCTAGTTGCTCTGTAGAGAGAAACGTCTTCTAGTTGCTCTGTAGAGAGAAACGTCTTCTTGGTGCTCTGTAGAGAGAAACGTCTTCTTGTTGCTCTGTAGAGAGAAACGTCTTCTAGTTGCTCTGTAGAGAGAAACGTCTTCTTTGTGCTCTGTAGAGAGAAACGTCTTCTTTGTGCTCTGTAGAGAGAAACGTCTTCTAGTTGCTCTGTAGAGAGAAACGTCTTCTAGTTGCTCTGTAGAGAGAAACGTCTTCTTGGTGCTCTGTAGAGAGAAACGAGAGAGAGACATAAGAAGATGAGCTCCTGAACAATCTTAAACTTTGGACCTAAAAAAGTGAGACGCCGTAAAAGATTACCTTCCACAAATCTTGAGAAAAACAATCTAAAGGTGAGATAACCCACTAATAAGGAAAACTTGGAAAGGAAAGCACATTTCTGGATAAATGTTCTGATTACAAGACAACTAGCTACAACTACCAACTACCACTAACTGCTGCTGTCAACTGCCATCCCAAAGGATAAAGTGCTTTAAAACAAGCTAACAGAAGAGAGTGTCAGGATGTGGTTCTGGACCCAATAGCAAAACCTCGCACAACGGTTAAAGTATAAACAAAAGGAATTTATTGTCTCTCAAACAACACAAAACTCAGGCCTTCAGGCAAAACTCAACAAAACATAAACGGAAAGTCTCTCAAAAAACAAAACTTAAATACTCAGGCCTTTGGCAATACTCCAGTATGGCGGTGTCTCGTGTCCAGCTCGTGAACAGGAATCTGCCGCTGCTTCAGCGGCGTCTCGAGTGTTGAGTCTGGGGCTGAGCATAGCAGCCCTCACAAGTGCAATCTCCCGACGCTTGTGTTCGGGCAGAGGCCACTCTTAAGCTGCTGCCGTGATTGTCTCTAACGCTCCGCAGCTGCGAGCGGTGGCCATCTCTCTCCCAGCTGTCCCGCATCAACCTGATCACAGATCCAACACACCATCTCTGGTCCCAGCCAGCGTTACTCTGGCACCCCCTGGCGGAGGTGCACTCAGGATCCTTACAGTACCCCCCCCTTAAAAGACGCCTCCAGGCGTCCACGGTACCACCGGACCAGGGTGGGTGGAGGGGGGTCCGGTAGGAGGGCCAAAACACTCCTGACGCCCACCGGCTCGTGGAGAGAGACCTGGAACACAGGCAAAAAGTCACTGGACAACCAAACTCAGGGGGACGGGCCGGAGGACGGGCCCCAGGCGGAGACTCGGGAGGACGGGCCGGAGGACGGCCCCCCGGCGGAGACTCAGGAGGACGGGCCGGAGGACGGCCCCCCGGCGGAGACTCAGGAGGACGGGCCGGAGGACGGCCCCCAGGCGGAGACTCAGGAGGACGGGCCGGAGGACGGCCACCAGGCGGAGACTCAGGAGGGCGGCCACCAGGCGGAGACTCAGGAGGACGGGCCGGAGGACGGCCACCAGGCGGAGACTCAGGAGGACGGGCCGGAGGACGGGACCAACCTACACTTGGCTCGAGACGGGACTTGACCGGACAGGGCTCGGGACGGGGCCTAGCGGGACGAAACTTGGGACAGGACTTGACCGGACGGAACTTGGGACGGGACTTGACCGGACGGAACTTGGGACGGGACCTGACCGGACGGGGCTGGGGACGGGACCTGACCGGACGGGGCTGGGGACGGGACCTGACCGGACGGGGCTGGGGACGGGACCTGACCGGACGGGGCTGGGGACGGGACTTGACCGGACCCGGAGGACCGGATATTGCCCGACCCTCGACCGGACTCAAGGGACCTATGTCGGCCGGACCGCCGACGGGACTCGAGGGACCTATGTCGGCCGGACCGCCGACGGGACTCGAGGGACAAGTGTCGGCCGGACCGCCGACGAGAATCATAGAATTAGAGCCGGACCGGCCTGCCGGCAGGACTTGGAGAACAGGTGTCGGCCGGACCGCCGACAAGACTCGTGGGACAGGTGTCGGCCGGACCGCCGACGGGGCTCGTGAAACAGGTGTCGGCCGGACCGCCGACGGGGCTCGTGAAACAGGTGTCGGCCGGACCGCCGACGGGGCTCGTGAAACGGGTGTCGGCCGGACCGCCGACGGGGCTCGTGAAACGGGTGTCGGCCGGACCGCCGACGGGACTCGAGAAACGGGTGTCGGCCGGACCGCCGACGGGACTCGAGAAACGGGTGTCGGCCGGACCGCCGACGGGACTCGAGAAACAGGTGTCGGCCGGACCGCCGACGGGACTCGAGAAACGGGTGTCGGCCGGACCGCCGACGGGACTCGTGAAACGGGTGTCGGCCGGACCGCCGACGGGACTCGTGAAACGGGTGTCGGCCGGACCGCCGACGGGACTCGTGAAACGGGTGTCGGCCGGACCGCCGACGGGACTCGTGAAACGGGTGTCGGCCGGACCGCCGACGGGACTCGTGAAACGGGTGTCGGCCGGACCGCCGACGGGACTCGTGAAACGGGTGTCGGCCGGACTGCCGGCGGGACTCGGGGATCTAGGGTCGGCTGAGCCACCAACCGGGCCGGGACTACCCGCAGCACGTGTGGGGAGGCTCGGACCGGGGCTGACGGCGGCATAGTTGGGGAAGCCGGGACCGGGACTAGCACCGTGACGGGACAGGGGACCGAGGCTGGTAGCGGCACGGGGGCAGAAACCGGGACCGGGACTGAAGGCAGCACGGGGACAGAAACTGGGAGCGGGGCTGGGAGCGACACGGGGGCAGAAACCGGGACCGGGGCTGGGAGCGACACGGGGGCAGAAACTGGGACCGGGGCTGGGAGCGACACGGCGGCAGAAACTGGGACCGGGGCTGGCAGCGGCACGGTGGCAGAAACTGGGCTCGGGGCTGGCAGAGGCACGGTGGCGGAAACTCTGGGAGCTGGAGTCGGCCGGAGCGCCGACAGGACACGGGGAGCTGGAGTCGGCCGGGGCGCCGACAAGACACGGGGAGCTGGAGTCGGCCGGGGCGCCGACAAGACACGGGGAGCTGGAGTCGGCCGGGGCGCCGACAAGACACGGGGAGCTGGAGTCGGCCGGGGCGCCGACAAGACACGGGGAGCTGGAGTCGGCCGGGGCGCCGACAAGACACGGGGAGCTGGAGTCGGCCGGGGCGCCGACAAGACACGGGGAGCTGGAGTCGGCCGGGGCGCCGACAAGACACGGGGAGCTGGGGTTGGCCGGACCGGCGACAGGTCACGTGGAGCAGGGGTCGGCGACGGCGCCGACAAGACCCGTGGAGCCGGGGTCGGTGACGGCGTCAACGGAATACAGGGAGCGGGCGTGACCGGCTTCCCCACAGCAGCAGCCTGCGCTGGGGGCCCCCTCCGCCGACGTCGACGGCCCGAGGCTCCGGCCTTCGGGTCAGAACCCCTAGCCCGTTGGAGGCACCGGGGCCCACCAAACGCCAGCCGGGCGCCGGCCCAGGGATCCGGTTCGGGGTCCTTCCCCACATTGGGATCCTGGTATCCTGGCTCCCGCACGTACCACCGGCCATTCCGAAAATAGAACTGGGGGGGCTGCACCACCACCTCAGGAACCTTGTATCCGGGATCCCGCACGTAGTCCGATGGCCCATCCAGGGCCATCCGGGGTTCCCTCCACTGGTCATACCAGGGATCCTCCACCTGACCGAAGTCACTTAAGAAGTCGTCTTCGGAGTCGGAATCATACCATTCCCACCGGGGTATCTGTGGGCTACCCATCCTCTCCAGGTTTTGCTGGGTCCTTGTGTGGTCGGGAGATTCTGTCAGGATGTGGTTCTGGACCCAATAGCAAAACCTCGCACAACGGTTAAAGTATAAACAAAAGGAATTTATTGTCTCTCAAACAACACAAAACTCAGGCCTTCAGGCAAAACTCAACAAAACATAAACGGAAAGTCTCTCAAAAAACAAAACTTAAATACTCAGGCCTTTGGCAATACTCCAGTATGGCGGTGTCTCGTGTCCAGCTCGTGAACAGGAATCTGCCGCTGCTTCAGCGGCGTCTCGAGTGTTGAGTCTGGGGCTGAGCATAGCAGCCCTCACAAGTGCAATCTCCCGACGCTTGTGTTCGGGCAGAGGCCACTCTTAAGCTGCTGCCGTGATTGTCTCTAACGCTCCGCAGCTGCGAGCGGTGGCCATCTCTCTCCCAGCTGTCCCGCATCAACCTGATCACAGATCCAACACACCATCTCTGGTCCCAGCCAGCGTTACTCTGGCACCCCCTGGCGGAGGTGCACTCAGGATCCTTACAGAGAGACAGCAACTAACATTGTGTGAAGACATTATAGAGAATCCTTTTGGTAAAATATATGTATTTATATATATATTTTCGTTATTAATTTGTATTGTTTAGAAAAGCTAAAACAGCTAACATAGTAGCATAGCTCCTCTTAAAGTAAACAGAGTGGTTACCATGGAAACCGAGCTACCATCAGCTGAGTCCAAAACGGAGAGCAGAGCCGAGAACAGGGAGATTAAATACCCTGATCATTGTAAAAATGTCAAAGCTAAGCAGAAACACAAGGACAACACTCTGCGGGAAAACCCAGAGGTCCTCTTCACGGACTACATCCAACAAAATGAAGAAAGAAAGAAGAACAACCTAATGTTCTTCACTGAGTCTGTTTACATCTGGAAGCAGATTCTGTGCAAACATTATCCATATATATCCAGTGAGGGCATCGGCTCAGGGGGCAGATTAAAGGTCTGTAAAGATGAGCACCTTGACAAGGACGATCCTCTGCTCACCATCACATACTACACCAACGGAAAGATCTTGGTCCAAGGAAATGTAGCCGACCTGGAGTCCTTTGAAGGAGTGTTTCCCCTACTGAGAGCTGAGGTAGACATCAAGAGGATCAACGCCCCATCTCAAAGTGAGAATGATGAGAGCCCAGCAGAAACCCACAACCCCTTGGCCATCTCTGCTCCTCCCACACCTACCAACTATTCCAATAGACTAAAGGAGAGTCTGGCCCTACTGGAGCTGGAATTCACTGAATTCAAAGAGCTCACCCAGGCCAGACTGAGTGACTCCCCAGACAACACTCTGCAGCAGCTTAAAGAGGAGCTCCAGCAACTTAAAAGGGACAACCAGGTCATGACATCAGACCTAAGAGGAAGTGTAAAGGAGCTGAAACAGGAGAACAGTGCTCTACGTGCCCAGTTAGCCAGAGTAAAGGAGGATGCTGAAAAGAGAGAAATGAGTTTCAGCAGGAAACTCCAACAGGTGAAAGACCAACTGTCAGCAGCCCCCACAGTGATGAGTACAGAGACGCAGACTATGCCTGCCTATGTCCCGAGTCCCTGCCATGTCTCTGCCCCATCCTCTCTGCCCTGCACCCAGCCAACCAACACCCAGCTCTGCAACACCCAGGCACCTCCCGACCCATCCACACAACCAGCATCCAGCAGCCAGCACTGCCCAGCTCAGCTTCCCTCCACCCAGCCTGAGGAACAAGGCCCAGAGGTAGTCCTGCTGACTGACTCAAATGGAAAATACCTTGAGACAGAACGGCTTTTTCCTGGTCAGAGAGTGCTATTTAAACGCTGCAGCACCACAGGACAGGCCATGAAGCTATTAAAGAAGGAGACCCTTTACAACCCTCAATACCTGGTAATCCACACAGGTACAAATGACCTACACACCCTGCATAACAACACTGCTGAGGCAGTGAGGAAGATGGCGGAACAGGCCAGTGAGGAGTTCCCCAACACTCGCATCGTCATCTCCACCCTGCTGCCTAGAACAGACACGGCGGCTCATGTCATCCATGACATTAATATGGAGATCAAAAGAGGATGTGCTGCCCTTCCTAATGTGCACCTTGCCCACCACCCGACCATCGGCACCTGGGACCTCTATGATGAACTCCATCTACACAAAGAAGCGGTGAGAATATTTGCAAAGACCCTAAAAGACACGGCCCTGGGACGCAGTCCTTTCATCCCCTCCCCTACTAGGAACTTTAGAGACTGGCCCAGACCTCCTACCTACCACCAACCCAGGTTCAGCCCTCAACCAGAGAGGAGACACAGCCGCTCAGCCAGGGCCTTCACTGCTCAGCGCCCCTCTGTACACAACCATCACCCCACCATTGTGAAGGACAGACAGAAGAGGACCCCCACCACAGCCCCTGGCCCCAGACCACCTCAGCAGAGCAGCTACGGAGCAGCCCCTGGCCCCAGACCACATCAGCAGGATCAGCAGAGCAGCTACGGAGCAGCCCCTGGCCCCAGACCACATCAGCAAAGCAGCTACGGAGCAGCCCCTGGCCCCAGACCACATCAGCAGGATCAGCAGAGCAGCTACGGAGCAGCCTCTGGCCCCAGACCACATCAGCAGGATCAGCAGAGCAGCTACGGAGCAGCCTCTGGCCCCAGACCACATCAGCAGGATCGGCAGAGCAGCTACGGAGCAGCCCCTGGCCCCAGACCACATCAGCAGGATCGGCAGAGCAGCTACGGAGCAGCCCCTGGCCCCAGACCACCTCCACATCAGCAGCAGAGTTATGCTGCAGCTGTTACCAGGCCTGTTACGGCCCCTCACTCTGCTCCTTCAGAACTGGGAGACATCAGAGAGATGCTGCACATTCTGTGTAATCGCCTCCTATTGAATTGTTAAGTACACATCAGCAATAGATGATCATTCTCATGAAATTGTATTATTATTAATGTTCCACTGTAGCTACACCCACTTGATTTGATTAGATCTTATATGAATGAAATTTAATACTCTTTATTTATGGAAAGGTAGTCTTCATAATTGTCACACCAAATAGGTTCATGTTTTTCTTTGTTTTGCTTTCTTTTGATCAATTTAAATGCGTTCTTTTCTATTAAGCTGCTGGAACATTCAGGGCCTCTACTCCTCAACCTTTGGGCTGAAGAGCTCAAACCCTGAATTCCTAAAATGTATTGAAAATATTGATATTCTTGTATTAACAGAAACATGGTGTCAGAATGCCTCAGGATATCACGAAGTCATGGTACCCTCTATAAAGGCCAAAACAATACGAAAGGGCAGAACTTCTGGGGGGATTGTGGTCTGGTATAGAGAAGAGCCGACCAATCACATTTCACCATTGAAACAAGGGAAGTCACACATTTGTGCACCTCTGTCGGGCCTTAGGCCTGTACATAGTTAATGGTAGGTTCAGAGGGGACTCTTTAGGGAGATTCACATACTCCTCAGCTCTTGGCTGTAGTGTAGTTGACTATACTCTCACTGACATGGACCCCTCCACTATCAGTGCATTCACTGTCAGGCAGCAATCCCCACTTTCAGACCACAACCAAATAAACATCTATTTTAAAACCTCCAATCAACTCAAACCCCCCGAAAAGGAGTCCAATAAGCTGTACAAACTCAAACAGACATACAGATGGGCTCAAGACAGTGGGGACAAATTCTACATGGCGCTAAATTCCCCTGATCTAATTAGTCAAATTTTGAAATTAAGAGGAAATCAGTACGCCACGACCAAGGCTGGTGTCAACATGGCCATTGCTGACATCAATGCACTATTTCATGAGGCAGCTATTAAAGCCAACCTCGTCAAAATGAAAAGACAGTACAAGAAAAAGCCAAAAAATGAAAAATGGTTTGACAATGATTGTAAAAATATCAGAAAAGATCTACGAAAAATATCGAACTTAAAACATCAACAACCAAACAATCAAAACTTACGAATTAGCTTTAGCGAAACTCTCAAAAGATATAAATACACAATTAGGAACAAAAAACTAAATTATACAAATGAAAGACTGGAAGAAATTGAAAGCTCTATACACCAAAACCAATTCTGGGAAATGTTAAATACATTGAGCATAACAAAACCACAGACACTACCCATTCAAGATGGTGACATTTGGAAACCACATTTTGAAAATCTATATAAAGACATTCCACCAAATGAAATTAATTCAAACCACAAAAGTATTCGAGAAAAGCTGCAAACATTAGAATTGACAATTAAAAACAATCAGAACCCTCTTGACTTCCAAATCACTTTAGAAGAATTGATGGAAAAAATTAAATGTATCAAAGCTAAAAAAGCTTGTGGTCCAGACAGCATAAAAAATGAAATGCTTAAAAACAGCACTCCTGCAATGCAGGATGCAGTACTCAAACTATTTAACATAGTTCTGGGTTCAGGCTGCTTTCCTGACATCTGGTGTGAGGGACTGATTTCTCCAATTTATAAAAGTGGAGATAAATTAGACCCAAATAACTACCGTGGCATCTGCATTAGAAGTTGCCTTGGGAAGTTATTTGGAAGTATCATAAATAATAGAATCTTAGATTATCTGGACCAACACAACATAATTAGTAAAACTCAAATTGGCTTTCTTCCAAAACACCGTACCACAGATCATATTTATACCCTTCACACGCTCATCCAGAAGCATGCACACCAAACAAATGGACAAATATTTGCTTGTTTTATTGATTTTAAGAAAGCATTTGATTCAATTTGGCATAAATGACTATATTACAAACTTTTACAATCTGGCATTGGAGGAAAAGTCTATGACATTATAAAATCTATGTATTTGAATATTAAGTGTGCAGTGAAAATAGGAGACAGACGGACAGACTTCTTCACCCAGAGAAGAGGTGTTCGTCAGCGCTGCAATCTAAGTCCAACACTCTTCAACATCTACATTAATGATCTGGCAGAACAGTTGGACCAGAGTACAGCCCCAGGCCTCCGGCTCCTAGACAGAGAGGTGAAATCTCTCTTTTATGCAGACGACCTAGTGCTGTTGTCCCCCACAAAACAGGGACTCCAGCAACAGCTAGACCTGCTGGAGGACTACTGTCAGAACTGGGCCCTGGCAATAAACCTAAAGAAGACCAACATCATGATCTTCCATAAAAGGCCCAGATGTCAAGAAAACAAACACCTTTTGACTCTGGGAAATGCCACCATCCAACACACCATGAGCTACACGTATCTAGGACTAACTATCACAGCCTCGGGGAGTTTCAACCTAGCAGTGAATGCACTAAAAGAAAAGGCCAGAAGAGCCCTCTATGCTATTAAAAGAACATTTTATAATATCCAAATTCCAATTAAAATCTGGTGTAAGATTTTTGATAACGTGATCCAGCCCATTGCGCTGTATGGTAGTGAAGTTTGGGGTCCACTCAGTCACCATGACTACACTAGATGGGACAAACACCCCACAGAAGCCCTACATGCAGAGTTCTGCAGAACGATCCTAAACGTTCAAAGAAAGACACCAACAAATGCATGTAGTGCAGAATTAGGCAGATATCCCCTTATAATAAACATTCATAAACGAGCACTCAATTTTTGGAATCACATTCATACAAATTCACCAGACACCCTCCATGTTAAAGCCCTCCGAAGCCAAGAGCTGAACCCAGAAAAGAGTCTCCTGAGTCAGTTGGTGCTGAGACTAACGTCTACACAGCAGAACCAGTCTCACACCAGCACTGCTCTCCAAACACCAGTTAGAGTCAACACAGTTATAAAGAAAAGCAAAGAAACATATCTGGAACATTGGAGAAAAGAAACTGCAAGTCAAAGTAGATTAGGATGTTATCTGGCCCTAAAAAGAGATTATGAATTGGCAGAATATCTCTCTTCTGTCAGGGTCAGAAGCAGAGACAGACCCTGACCAGGTTCAGAAGCAGAGACAGACCCTGACCAGGTTCAGAAGCAGAGACAGACCGTGACCAGGTTCAGAAGCAGAGACAGACCCTGACCAGGTTCAGAAGCAGAGACAGACCCTGACCAGGGTCAGAAGCAGAGACAAACCCTGACCAGGTTCAGAAGCAGAGACAGACCCTGACCAGGTTCAGAAGCAGAGACAGACCCTGACCAGGTTCAGAAGCAGAGACAGACCCTGACCAGGTACAGGCTCAGTGACCACCAATTAGCAATCGAAAAAGGCCGACAGAAGAAATCTTGGCAACCAAAAGAAAACAGAATATGTGGTCACTGTTGGACAGATGAGGTTGAGACAGAGATGCACTTCCTCCTAAAATGTGATAAATATAGTGAAATAAGACGAGCGTGGTTAGACCGGCTCAGCTCCCAGATCCCTGGTTTCAAAGAACTGGGAGAATCTGCTAAACTAAGAATCCTTCTGGGAGAAGGACACACACACACACACACACACACACACACACACACACACACACACACACACACACACACACGTGACATTTCGTCTGGAATTGTAATGGTTTTATTATTATTGTGGTTGTCCATGTAAGTTGTATATTTTTGTGTTTGTCTCTTGTTGTTGTAATGCTTTGGCAATATTGTCTTTTTGTACATTCATGCCAATAAAGCTCATTGAATTGAATTGAAAATTGAAACGTCTTCTTTGTGCTTTGTAGAGAGAAACGTCTTCTTTGTGCTCTGTAGAGAGAAACGTCTTCTTGGTGCTCTGTAGAGAGAAACGTCTTCTAGTTGCTCTGTAGAGAGAAACGTCTTCTTGGTGCTCTGTAGAGAGAAACGTCTTCTTGGGGCTCTGTAGAGAGAAACGTCTTCTTGGTGCTCTGTAGAGAGAAACGTCTTCTTGGGGCTCTGTAGAGAGAAACGTCTTCTTGGTGCTCTGTAGAGAGAAACGTCTTCTAGTTGCTCTGTAGAGAGAAACGTCTTCTTGGTGCTCTGTAGAGAGAAACGTCTTCTTGGTGCTCTGTAGAGAGAAACGTCTTCTTGGTGCTCTGTAGAGAGAAACGTCTTCTTTGTGCTCTGTAGAGAGAAACGTCTTCTTGGTGCTCTGTAGAGAGAAACGTCTTCTTGTTGCTCTGTAGAGAGAAACGTCTTCTTGGTGCTCTGTAGAGAGAAACGTCTTCTTGGTGCTCTGTAGAGAGAAACGTCTTCTTGGTGCTCTGTAGAGAGAAACGTCTTCTTGGTGCTCTGTAGAGAGAAACGTCTTCTTTGTGCTCTGTAGAGAGAAACGTCTTCTTGGTGCTCTGTAGAGAGAAACGTCTTCTTGGTGCTCTGTAGAGAGAAACGTCTTCTTGTTGCTCTGTTGAGAGAAACGTCTTCTTTGTGCTCTGTAGAGAGAAACGTCTTCTTGGTGCTCTGTAGAGAGAAACGTCTTCTTGGTGCTCTGTAGAGAGAAACGTCTTCTAGTTGCTCTGTAGAGAGAAACGTCTTCTAGTTGCTCTGTAGAGAGAAACGTCTTCTTGGTGCTCTGTAGAGAGAAACGTCTTCTAGTTGCTCTGTAGAGAGAAACGTCTTCTTGGTGCTCTGTAGAGAGAAACGTCTTCTAGTTGCTCTGTAGAGAGAAACGTCTTCTTGTTGCTCTGTAGAGAGAAACGTCTTCTTGGTGCTCTGTAGAGAGAAACGTCTTCTTTGTGCTCTGTAGAGAGAAACGTCTTCTTGGTGCTCTGTAGAGAGAAACGTCTTCTTGGTGCTCTGTAGAGAGAAACGTCTTCTTGGTGCTCTGTAGAGAGAAACGTCTTCTTGGTGCTCTGTAGAGAGAAACGTCTTCTTGTTGCTCTGTTGAGAGAAACGTCTTCTTTGTGCTCTGTAGAGAGAAACGTCTTCTTGTTGCTCTGTAGAGAGAAACGTCTTCTTGGTGCTCTGTAGAGAGAAACGTCTTCTAGTTGCTCTGTAGAGAGAAACGTCTTCTAGTTGCTCTGTAGAGAGAAACGTCTTCTTGGTGCTCTGTAGAGAGAAACGTCTTCTAGTTGCTCTGTAGAGAGAAACGTCTTCTTGGTGCTCTGTAGAGAGAAACGTCTTCTTGGTGCTCTGTAGAGAGAAACGTCTTCTTGGTGCTCTGTAGAGAGAAACGTCTTCTTGTTGCTCTGTAGAGAGAAACGTCTTCTAGTTGCTCTGTAGAGAGAAACGTCTTCTTGGTGCTCTGTAGAGAGAAACGTCTTCTTGTTGCTCTATAGAGAGAAACGTCTTCTTGTTGCTCTGTAGAGAGAAACGTCTTCTTGGTGCTCTGTAGAGAGAAATGTCTTCTAGTTGCTCTGTAGAGAGAAACGTCTTCTTTGTGCTCTGTAGAGAGAAACGTCTTCTTGTTGCTCTGTAGAGAGAAACGTCTTCTTGGTGCTCTGTAGAGAGAAACG
>CM042227.1:272500-275000 GCA_023566465.1 Cottus gobio | reverse complement strand
GGTGTGAATGTGAGTGTGAATGGTTGTCTGTCTCCATATGAGGCCTGCGATAGGCTGGCTGGCGACTTGTCCAGGTGAACCTGCCCAATGACAGCTGGGATCGGCTCCAGCCCTGCGACCCTAAAACAGGATAAGCTGGATGGATAAAATGGATGAATTACATGATTTATATGCGATGGGTTAATTGAAATGACAGCTGATGGTTTGCAGGGCAGGAATGGAGCGCAGGTTGAGGGATGGATTGATGACCAGGAATGCAGACAGGTATTGAAAATGAGCCGCGGCCAGGACACACACACACACACACGCACGCACACACACACACACACACATACATACAGGGAATGGACAGGGGACACAAGAGACACAGAGAAGCGGCAGAGCCAGAGAGAGTGACAGTTTACTTTTTATTAATGATGGTTATTATAAAGCATAGTTACTCAAAATAATACATTGATGGACAAAACTAAAAGACCAATGTCTGTCTGCCTGTCTGTCTGCCTGCAGTAAGTACCAGGTGGTGGTGGAGGAGGAGCGCCCCCGCAGGCTGAGGAGAGGCACTGCAGAGATCCTGCGCTGCTATCCGGTGCCGATCCACTTCCAGAATGCCACGCTGCTCAACTCTCAATACTACTTCAGTGCAGAGCTGCTGATGAGCGAGCTGAGAGCGCCACTGCCCTTCAGCGTCGGTCAGCCACGCACACACACACACACAGCTAGCTAGTTAGTTACCCAGTAAACAAACATGTTAGTTAGTCAGTTAGTTACCCAGTAAACAAACATGTTTGTTAGTCAGTTAGTTACCCAGTAAACAAACATGTTAGTTAGTCAGTTAGTTACCCAGTAAACAAACATGTTAGTTAGTCAGTTAGTTACCCAGTAAACAGACATGTTAGTTAGTCAGTTAGTTACCCAGTAAACAAACATACTAGTTATTCAGTTAGTTACCCAGTAAACAAACATACTAGTTAGTCAGTTAGTTACCCAGTAAACAAACATACTAGTTAGTCAGTTAGTTACTCAGTAAACAAACATACTAGTTAGTCAGTTAGTTATCCAGTAAACAAACATGTTAGTTAGTCAGTTAGTTACCCAGTAAACAAACATACTAGTTAGTCAGTTAGTTACCCAGTAAACAAACATACTAGTTATTCAGTTAGTTACCCAGTAAACAAACATGTTAGTTAGTCAGTTAGTTACCCAGTAAACAAACATGTTAGTTAGTCGGTTAAGTATCAAGTAAACAAACATGTTAGTTAGTCAGTTAGTTACCCAGTAAACAAACATGTTAGTTAGTCGGTTAAGTATCAAGTAAACAAACATACTAGTTAGTTAGTGAGTTCCAAGTAAACACACATGCTAGTTAGTTAGTTAGTTAGGTACCAAGTAAACAAACATGTTTGTTAGTTAGGTACCAAGTAAACCAACATGCTGGTTAGTTAGTTAGCTAGTTAGTTACCAAGTAAACAAACTTGATAATTAGTTAGTTATTTCGTTATCAAATTAACAAACATACTAGTTAATCAGTTAGTTACCCAGTAAACAAACATGTTAGTTAGTCAGTTAGTTAACCAGTAAACAAACATGTTAGTTAGTCAGTTAGTTAACCAGTAAACAAACATGTTAGTTAGTCAGTTAAGTATCAAGTAAACAAACATGTTAGTTAGTTAGTCAGTTAGTTCCAAGTAAACAAACATGTTAGTTAGTTAGTTACCAAGTAAACAAATATGTTAGTTAGTTACCAAGTAAACAAACATGTTAGTTAGTTAGTTACCCAGTAAACAAACATACTAGTTAGTCAGTTAAGTATCAAGTAAACAAACATACTAGTTAGTTAGTAAGTTACCAAGTAAACAAACATGTTAGTTAGTTAATTAGTTGGTTAGTTACCAAGTAAACAAACAGGTTAGTTAGTTAGTTAGTTAGTTAGTTAGTTAGTTAGTTAGTTAGTTAGTTAAATGCTATACTTGTCTGTACACTGTTAGTTAGTTATCAAATTAACAAAATCGACATAAGGGTTAACCTGTTTAACTGTGTGTATGTACAGGTGATAACAGGACCTACAGCGGTTACTGGAATGCTCCTCTGCTGCCTCATAAGAGTTATGGGATCTATTACCAGGCCGTCAGCACTGCTAACGGGGTGAGTCGACCTGTTCCCCATCACACCTGTTCCCCAACACACCAGTTCACCATCAATTCAATTCAGTTTCTTTTGTATAGCCCAAAATCACAAATACAGATTTTCCTCTGAGGGCTTTACAATCTGTACACATAGACTTCCTGTCCCGGGACCTCACATCGGATCAGGAAAAACTCCCCAAAAAATAGTAAAAACCCTTTCACAGGGAAACAAGGGAAGAAACCTTCAGAGAGCAACAGAGGAGGATCCCTCTCTCGGATGGACAGAAGCAACAGATGTCACGTGACCAGAATCAACATAACAGAGTTACAGCACATTCAATGAATATGACAGAAGGTATTCATGTAATGAGTAGTAG
>CM042227.1:205000-267500 GCA_023566465.1 Cottus gobio | reverse complement strand
TTAGATGGAGGTTCAGAGGCCACAGAACGTAGAACCGGATCATTGTGGTCTGAAGGCCTCAAGTCTACGGTCAGACCCTCAGCTGAAAGGATCTTCCTCGGATATAAACATATAAATACATACATATGCAAATATATACTGTATATATACACATATAAATATATATATATATATATATATATATATATATACTGTATATATGTACACATATAAATACATACTTATGCATATATATACTATGTGTATATATATATGTGTGTGTGTGTGTGTGTGTATACAGAGAGTATGTGTAGACATTAATCTACGACACACACTCAGACACACACACACTTTCATTTACAGCTTGCTGAAAATTACATTTAAATATTTAGCAGCCTGAAGGTAGCAACCAACACAAAATATAAGGTGTGTGTGTGTGTGTGTGTGTGTGTGTGTGTGTGTGTGTGTGTGTGTGTGTGTGTGTGTGTCTGTGTGTGTGTGTGTGTGTGTGCCCTGTGTAACTTGTATGCTTCAAATACTCTGAACAGCTGTTTGCCATGTATACACACACATTGTAACACACACACATTATGACACACACCTCCCACTCAGCGTGACTGGCTAAAGCCCGAAGCAGAAAACAGCTTCTCTTTGGCCTACTGTGACACACACACACACACACACACACACACAGACACAGATGTATACACACACACACACGCACACACAGACACGGATACAGACACACACACACCTACACACACAGACACAAACACACATACATTCTCTCTTCAAAGTGTTTTGATAGCCTTTAAACTGAAAGCACCAGATCTCTCTGCCTCCGAGGCTGTGTGTGTGTGTGTGTGTCCGTGTGTGTATGACCTTGAATGAACTAAATGAAAACAGAATAAAGAAAACTGTTTCATGGTGTCATCCAGCAGTTATTATTGGATTATACTGGAAACCCGTTCAGCTGGACTGGTCTCTGGTCTCTGGTACATGATAATGGTAAATGGTATACTACTATGTGATGGTAGTTAATGGTAACTACTCTCTGATGGTAGTTAATGGTAACTACTCTCTACATGTATTGTTAGTTAATGGTAACTACTCTCTACATGCAGTGGTAGTTAATGGTAACTACTCTCTACATGTAGTGGTAGTTAATGGTAACTACTCTCTACATGTAGTGGTAGTTAATGGTAACTACTCTCTGATGGTAGTTAATGGTAACTACTCTCTACATGTATTGTTAGTTAATGGTAACTACTCTCTACATGTATTGTTAGTTAATGGTAACTACTCTCTACATGCAGTGGTAGTTAATGGTAACTACTCTACATGTAATGGTAGTTAATGGTAACTACTCTCTGATGGTAGTTAATGGTAACTACTCTCTACATGTATTGTTAGTTAATGGTAACTACTCTCTACATGCAGTGGTAGTTAATGGTAACTACTCTCTACATGTAGTGGTAGTTAATGGTAACTACTCTCTACATGTAATGGTAGTTAATGGTCTCTACATGTAATGGTAGTTAATGGTAACTACTCTCTACATGTATTGTTAGTTAATGGTAACTACTCTCTACATGCAGTGGTAGTTAATGGTAACTACTCTACATGTAGTGGTAGTTAATGGTAACTACTCTCTACATGTAATGGTAGTTAATGGTAACTACTCTCTACATGTAATGGTAGTTAATGGTAACTACTCTCTACATGTAATGGTAGTTAATGGTAACTACTCTCTGATGGTAGTTAATGGTAACTACTCTCTACATGTATTGTTAGTTAATGGTAACTACTCTCTACATGCAGTGGTAGTTAATGGTAACTACTCTCTACATGTAGTGGTAGTTAATGGTAACTACTCTCTACATGTATTGTTAGTTAATGGTAATTACTCTCTACATGTAATGGTAGTTAATGGTAACTACTCTCTACATGTATTGTTAGTTAATGGTAACTACTCTCTACATGCAGTGGTAGTTAATGGTAACTACTCTCTACATGTAATGGTAGTTAATGGTAACTACTCTCTACATGTAATGGTAGTTAATGGTAACTACTCTCTACATGTAATGGTAGTTAATGGTAACTACTCTCTGAATGTAATGGTAGTTAATGGTAACTACTCTCTACATGTATTGTTAGTTAATGGTAACTACTCTGATGGTAGTTAATGGTAACTACTCTCTGAATCTAATGGTAGTTAATGGTAACTACTCTACATGTAGTAGTAGTTAATGGTAACTACTCTCTACATGTAGTGGTAGTTAATGGTAACTACTGTCTGAATCTAATGGTAGTTAATGGTAACTACTCTACATGTAGTAGTAGTTAATGGTAACTACTCTCTACATGTAGTGGTAGTTAATGGTACTGGTAAACCAGAACCAGCAGCTCATTGTACTGGTTCCACATGTTCAGGAGCTGCGACCAGGAAACCAGAACCCGAACAGGAGAAACAGTCAGATCACACGGTGAAGATCGCCGGAGCCATCGCCGGCATCCTGCTCTTCATCATCATCTTTCTCGGCATCATCCTGCTGATGAAGAAACGGTAAGAATATGATACAACATTAATATTACACAAAGAAACACACAATGAAACACACACACAGTGAAACACACACACACACACACACAATGAAACACACACATACAGTGCTCGTTGGTCTGGTGTTCATCTTCTTGAGTGAGTCATATTATACATTTTATATTTATATATCTAAATATATCTATATATATATTTGGATAAATAGATATAGATATATTGTATCTCTCTATATATATAGATATATATATTTATAATACACACATACACAAACATACACACTCACACACATATACACACACATACACAAACATACACACACACTCACACATACACACACACACACACACACACACACATATACACACACACACATACACAAACATATACACTCACACACACACACATACACACACACACTCTCACACACACACACACACACACACACATACACACACACTCACACACACACATACACACACACACATTCACTCTCACACACACTCTCACACACACTGTGGGTCAGTGGTTAGCAAGTCAGTCTTTCAATCAGAGGGTCGGTGGTTCAAACCCCGGCTCAGCCAGTCCATGTCGTTGTGTCCTTGAGCAAGACACTTAACCCTCATTGCTCACCGTTGCTGTGTCTACGGTCTACTGTATATCATGTAAGTCTCTTTGGATAAAAGCCTCAATGAAATGTAATTCACACATACACTCTCACACACACACTTAATCACAGAGCAAAGCTTCTGTGTTTGGAGAACGTCGACGATAAAAGAGAAATTTAGATGAAAGAGCATTTTATTCTCTGTTTTTTTTAGTCGCCTTAAGCTGAATACTTCAGGCTACACACACACACACAGACACAGACACACACAGACACAGACACAGACACAGACACACACACACACAGACGCAAACACACACACACACACACACACACACACAGACACACTCACACACACACACACACTATGCTAGAGAGAGGAAGCCCCGGTTGTCTCTAACGAGCTGTTTAATGTTGACGGGTGCGTTTGATTTTCACTCCGTGAGCAGACAGAGGTCAGCCTCATTACAGCCAGGGTGAGAGCAGGAAGCAGGTTGATCACACCTGCTGATTGGTGGAGGGATACACCGACTTCCCACAAAGTAGTTCTGACATCCTTTAGCAATACCACAATATTAAAATACTAATCAAAGTATTGTAGCAAGTGTACTTCAAGTATCAGCGGTACCACTATTCCTCATGTAAAATGTGTTAAATTGTGTCCCAATACTAGTACCTGTACACTACAATTACAATATCAGGAGAGAAGTATATAGTATGAAGTACTACTGCTGGAGTATTTAAGTACTACTGCTGTTGTTTTATGTACTACTGCTGTAGTATTTAAGTACTACAGCTGGAGACTCCACACCTGTAAGCATTACAAGCTCTTGTTTTCACATGTTCACCAGTCACTAACCAATCAGATGTGTGCCCGCCCCCTTTCACTTTGATTGACACATCGTTCTAGCCAATCACCGCTCTCCTCCACCTCCACATAGAATAATTTAACTCATCTGTTCACCTTTTCTCTCCGAGACATTAATCTGTTGTTTTTCCTTTTTCTGTTTTTCTGTTTTCTCTTTCCCTCCATTCATCCCTCCTCTGCTCCGCACCCCCCTCCCTCCCCCCCACCACCACCACCACCACTCAGACGGAGAAATTATCACTCCTACACTTACTACCTGTGAGTAACCTGTTTGACCTCCGACCCCTCACCTGTAACCTTCACCTTCACATCAAACCTCAACACCTCAAAGCTCCAAGTGTGTCCTGCCTGTATCCCTTCCTCCCCTGACCTCTGACCCGTAAACTCCGGATTCCTGACCCTTATCCTCTGATCCCTAACCCTTAACCGCTCACCCTTAAACATCTGATCACTGACCCTTATCCTCTGATCCCTGACCCTTAAACATCTGATCCATTATCCTCTGATCCCTGACCCTTAACCTCTGATCCCTAACCCTTAACCGCTCACCCTTAAACATCTGATCACTGACCCTTATCCTCTGATCCCTGACCCTTAACCTCTGACCCTTAAACATCTGATCCATTATCCTCTGATCCCTGACCCTTAACCTCTGACCTCTGACCCTTAACATCTGACCCTTAAACATTTGATTCCTTATCCTCTGATCCCTGACCCTTAACCTCTGACCCTTAAACATCTGATCCCTTATCCTCTGATCCCTGACCCTTAACCACTGACCCTTTATCCTCTGATCCCTGACCCTTAACCACTGACCCTTAAACATCTGATCCCTTATCCTCTGATCACTGACCCTTAACCTCTGACCCTTAAACATCTGATCCCTTATCCTCTGATCCCTGACTCTTATCCTCTAATCAGAATCAGAATCAGAATCAGAACCATTTATTGCCATGTATGCTTACACATACAAGGAATTTGTCCTGGCGGGAAGGTGCATACATTTAACATTTAACAATACACATTTAACAGTTAACGCAGTGCAATAAATGAGGATGAATGGATGAATGAATATCTACATTGAGACAGCAGCATAACAAAATACCAAAGTAAGATAAAGTGCATGGAATGTGCATGAGTGTAAGTGTTGTGTGAAAATGGCAAGTGCAATGCCCAGGTGTCAAGTGTATTCAAGTCAAGTATAAGTGTAAGGCTATGTGCAGGGGAGTGTCCGGTGGGAATTGTCTGGGGGTGACAGAGTCATTAGAGTCAGTGGGGGACCCGGGCTCTGTTGATGAGCCCGACGGCAGACGGGAAGAAACTGTTTTTGTGGCGTGAGGTCTTGGTCCTGATGGACCGCATCCTCCTGCCAGAGGGGAGGGACACCAACAGTTTGTGTCCAGGGTGAGAGGGATCAGCTACAATCTTCCTCTCCTTCAGGGTCCTTGAAGCAAACAAGTCCTGGAGGGACGGCAGATTGCAGCCAATCACCCTCTCGGCAGAGCGAATGATGCGCTGCAGCCTGGCCTTGTCCTTGGCAGTGGCTGCAGCGTACCAGACTGTGATGGAGGAGCAGAGGATGGACTCGATGATGGCAGTGTAGAAGTGCACCATCATTGTCTTTGGCAAGTTGAGTTTCCTCAGCTGCCTCAGGAAGAACATCCTCTGCTGCGCCTTCTTGGCGATGGAGCTGGTGTTTAGTTCCCACTTGAGGTCCTGGGTAATGCTGGAGCCCAGGAAGCGGAAGGACTCCACAGCTTTGACGGGGGAGTCACACAGGGTGAGAGGGGCTGGTGGGGCTGAGATCTTTCTGAAGTCCACAACCATCTCCACTGTCTTCAGAGCGTTGAGCTCCAGGTTGTTTTGGCTGCACCAGGTCACCAGGTGGTCAGTCTCCCGCCTGTAGGCGGACTCGTCCCCACCAGAGATGAGTCCAATGAGGGTGGTGTCATCCGCAAACTTCAGGAGCTTGACGGACTGGTGACTGGAGGTGCAGCTGTTGGTGTACAGGGAGAAGAGCAGAGGGGAAAGAACGCAGCCTTGGGGGGAACCGGTGCTGATGGACCGAGAGGCTGAGACGTGTTTCCCCAGCCTCACGTGCTGCTTCCTGTCAGACAGGAAGTCTGTGATCCACTTGCAGGTGGAGTCGGGCACGTGCAGCTGGGAGAGCTTGTCCTGCAGCAGAGACGGGATGATGGTGTTGAAGGCAGAATCCCTAACCATTAAACATCTGATCCCTCATCCTCTGATCCCTGACCCTTAACCTCTGACCCTTAAACATCTGATCCCTGACCCTTAACCTCTGACCCTTTAACATCTGATCCTTTATCGTCTGATCCCTGACCCTTAACCTCTGACCCTTAAATATATGATCCCTGACCCTTAACCTCTGATCCCTGACCCTTATTCTCTGATCCCTCACCCTTAACTTCTGATCCCTGGCCCTAACCTCTTACCCTTATCCTCTGATCCATAACTATAACTTTATAACTCTAAAACGCTACAACTCTATAACTCTATACGCCTACATTGCAGTAATGATGTAGTACAGTAAAAGTGTAATATGTACCTCTGAGGTGTAGTACAGTAAAGGTATAATATGTATCTCTGAGGTGTAGTACAACATGTACCTCTGAGGTGTAGTACAGTAAAAGTATAACATGTACCTCTGAGATGTAGTACAACATGTACCTCTGAGATGTAGTACAGTATAGAGTACTACATGTACCTCTGAGGTGTAGTACAGTAAAAGTATAATATGTACCTCTGAGTTGTAGTACAGTAAAAGTATAATATGTACCTCTGAGGTGTAATTCAGTATAAATTACAACATGTACCTCTGATGTGTAGTACAGTATAAAGTACAACATGCACTTCTGAGGTGTGGTACAGTTTAAAGTACAACATGCACTTCTGAGGTGTGGTACAGTTTAAAGTACAACATGCACTTCTGAGGTGTAGTACCGTGAAAGCAGTGTTTGTGGAGGAAGAGTTCTCTCCACTGCAACACGCCCATAGGTGCCTCCATGATTCTCCTGATTGGTTCACACTGACTGGTCTTGTTTCCTGTTTCAAACTGATGTGAAAAGTAAAAATACATCTTTGGAGTCTTTGATCAATAAGTACAGAAACCTGTGATTCCTCCATGTATCTCCAACCGACGCGTCTTCAGGGAGACAGGAAGTACTCCTCCTCAGGTCACTGTGTGTGTGTGTGTGTGTGTGTGTGTGTGTGTGTGTGTGTGTGTGTGTGTGTGTGTGTGTGTGTTGTGTGTGTGTTGTGTGTGTGTGTGTGTGGTCTCTACACACAGTTCCAGCCAGAAACATAACAGGGTTTATTGGTACGTATGTATTTATATATTTTATATATACACAACACTAACAGTCTGTTTGTTAACACAGCAATAAGGGTCATTGTAAGTAAGTGGACAAATATTCAGTGAAAAAACTAGATGCTGAAGACAAAGACTTTCAAGACGTTGAAGATGTTAAAGACGTGAAAGACCTTAAAGACGGTGAAAACCTTAAAGACGACGAAGACATTGAAGACCTCAAAGATCTTAAAGATGTTAAAGACATTGAAGACCTTAAAGACGATGAAGACCTTAAAGATAGTAAAGACGATGAAGACATTGAAAACATTGAAGACCTTAAAAATATTAAAGATATTAAAGACCTTAAAGTCTATGATTTCAAATCAAATAAATTAACTCTCTACAGAAACATAATGGAATTTGAAGACCTTAACGACATTGAAGACCTTAAAGACAATGAAGACATTGAATACCTTAAAGATCTTAAAGAGCTTAAAGACGATGAAGACTAAGATGTTAAAGACACTGAAGACCTTAAAGACCTATAAGACATTGAAGACCATAAAGACGTTAAAGACATTGAAAACCTTAATTTATGCACCCCAGAGCTTCAGAGGCTCTGTGATTTTGGGGTTCAGAGCCTATCAATATATATATACAAACCCTAAGTATGACTCAAAGTGGCTGAGAATGAACCCTGAGTTTAAAATAAATACCGATTAAAAACGTTAGCCAAATGCTACAACGCTAAACTCAACGGTTTTGTAATCCCTAGAGCCTACAGAGTTCGTCAATAGCTCATTCCACTGTTAAGCAAAGCCTCGCAAAGATAGCACAATAATGTCATTTTTGTCCAGCAAAAAAATTCTAATTGACTTACTTATGCCTGAAATATGAATATTCCGGGCCTTTCTTCTACGTACACACAGCTAACGGCACGTAGGAAGCGGATGTTGTTAAAGCGAGCCCCGTTCAAGAGCACCAAGGACTGCAGGAATTTTCTACCTTCGGCGGAGTTCTCGAAATGTCTTAACTTCACTCAATCAAAGCCAAACTTCGTACACATACTCCATATCGAGCTATTTTATATATACAAAAAGCCTTAGTTAATATAGTTACAATAATGAAAATTAACTTTTTTTTCGAAAAATATTACTTTATTCTTTTTTCTTTTCTGTCTAGTATCATAAACCAATATACCACTAACACATATATGGCCTTATTATCTATCTTCACAAGGGTTTTCTGTATATTATACCTTTAGACCTTGTGAATGACATTGTGAATGATGAGATAATCAGGATTTAGTATGAGATGCAAACCATTCACAATTTTCGCCACAAAATGGCTGGGGTGCAACTGGTAAAAACCTATAAAACATCGAAGACCTTAAAGACGATGAAGACATTGAAGACCTTAAAGATGTTAAAGATGTTAAAGACGTTGAAGACTTTAAAGACACTGATTACCTTAAAGATGTTACAGACACTGAAGACAGACACAGAAGACCGTTTCTTTATTTTTCTTCTTGAAAGCATCAATCTTCTTCTTTCCTTCAAACTGAGTTTATTTCATAAAGTACACAGCAGAAACACAGTCAGGTTTGGTGTGTGTGTGTTTTTGTGTGTGTGTGTGTGTTTGTGTGTGCAGTGGAGCAGGGTTAATAAAATTAGCCGGCTGTAATAACCCTGTCTGATCAAATGATCGTTACAAGGAGTGATACACCTACACACACAGACATACACACACACACACACACTGACACAAACACACACACACATACACAAACACTCTCTCTCACACACACACACACACAGTCTCTATTGAACTGAGACATAAAAACATATTCAATTCAGTTTATTTTGTATAGCCCAAAATCTTAAATACAGATTCTCCTCTGAGGGCTTTACAATCTGTACACATAGACTTCCTGTCCCGGGACCTCACATCGGATCAGGAAAAACTCCCCAAAAAACAAACCCTTTAACAGGGAAACAAGGGAAGAAACCTTCAGGAGAGCAACAGAGGAGGATCCCTCTCTCGGATGGACAGAAGCAATAGATGTCATGTGACCAGAATCAACATAATAGAGTTACAGCACATTCAATGAATATGACAGAAGGTATTCATGTAATGAGTAGTAGACATGGACCACAACCCAGATGACCACGATCCATGAAGCAGGAGGAGGTAGAGATGAGGGGCATCAGCAGGGCCGCCATGGCAGGGAACAGGACCGGATCCAGACAGCCACGATCCATGAAGCTTGAGGAGAGGAAGTACAGAGGGTCCCGAGAGGAAGTAGAGTTAGTAATGAGCATTAAAGAGACATTAATTCACCCAGAATCAGAATCAGAACCATTTATTGCCATGTTTGTTTTCACAGTCAAGGAATTTGTCCTGGTTGTTTTGGCTGCACCAGGTCACCAGGTGGTCAGTCTCCCGCCTGTAGGCGGACTCGTCCCCACCAGAGATGAGTCCAATGAGGGTGGTGTCATCCGCAAACTTCAGGAGCTTGACGGACTGGTGACTGGAGGTGCAGCTGTTGGTGTACAGGGAGAAGAGCAGAGGGGAAAGAACGCAGCCTTGGGGGGAACCGGTGCTGATGGACCGAGAGGCTGAGACGTGTTTCCCCAGCCTCACGTGCTGCTTCCTGTCAGACAGGAAGTCTGTGATCCACTTGCAGGTGGAGTCGGGCACGTGCAGCTGGGAGAGCTTGTCCTGCAGCAGAGACGGGATGATGGTGTTGAAGGCAGAGCTGAAGTCCACAAACAGGATCCTGGCGTAGGTTCCTGGGGTGTCCAGATGCTGGAGGATGGAGTGGAGGGCCATGTTGACTGCATCGTCCACAGACCTGTTGGCTCTGTAGGCGAACTGCAGGGGATCCAGGAGTGGGTCGGTGAGGGTTTTGAGGTGGGACAGGACCAGGCGCTCAAAGGACTTCATGACCACAGAGGTCAGAGCGACGGGCCTGTAGTCATTGAGTCCTGTGAGCTCATTCAGCTCGTCTGCCAGGTGGAGGTCGTTCAAGGATTGGAGGTTTGGGCTTGTAGTTGGTGATCTGTCTGAGCCTCTCCAGACAGAAGCAGAGTCACTTGCTGAGAGCTGGTGCTGCAGTTTCTCAGAGTACAGTCGTTTACCGTCCCTCACCGCCCTGCTAAACCTGTATTTTGACTCTGTGTACAAGTTCTTGTCCCCACTCCTGAATGCCTGGATAGAGAAGGATAGAGATAGAGAGGAGGAGAAAAGGAGCGAGAGAAGAGAAGAGAGGAGCTCAGTGTATCCCAAGATGACCCCCAGCAGTCTAGGCCTATGGCAGCATATCTAGGGGCTGGACCAGGGCCGGCCTGAGTCAGCCCTAACTATAAGTACTGTCAAAGAGAAAAGTCTTAAGTCTACTCTTAAATGAGGTGACTGTGTCTGCCCCCCGGACTGAAAGTGGAAGCTGGTTCCACAGAAGAGGACATTGATAACTGAAGGCTCTGGCCCCCATCCTACTTTTTAAGACTCTAGGAACCACAAGTAGCCCCACATTCATTGAGCGCAGCTCTCTGGTGGGACAATATGGTGCTATAAGCTCCCTAAGATATGATGGTGCATCACCAGTTAAGGTTTTGTAGGTAAGAAGAAGGACCTTAAATACAATTCTCTGTCTTATAGGAAGCCAGTGGAGAGCAGCTAGTACAGCAGTAATGTGATCTCTCCTCCTAGTCCTCGTTAGTACACGAGCTGCAGCATTCTGGATCAACTGGAGAGACCTAAGGGACTTAGCAGAGCAGCCTGATAATACAGAGTTACAGTAATCCAGTCTTGAAGTAACAAATGGATCAATGTTTCTGCATCCCTTTGAGTCAATATGTGTCTGATCCTTGAAATGTTGCTTATGTGAAAGAAGGCAGTCCTTGAGATCTGTTTCACGTGGGAGTCGAAGGACAAGTCTTGATCAAAGACAACTCCTAGATTCTCCTAGAAGCAAAATAACTTCAGTCTTGTCCAGGTTCAACATCAGGAAGTTGCAGGTCATCCAGGTTTATCATATAAAAGCTGTTTTCCGATGAAGCAAAAATACATCCTGCTCTCTCTCCATTCACTCATTTTAGAGTGTGTGTGTGTGTGTGTGTGTGTGTGTGTGTGTGTGTGTGTGTGTGTGTGTGTGTTGATTGGAGTCAAAGAGGTCGATACTGCTCAGAAAAATAACATCATCGTTGTGTCTCTGAACGGATGCAACTGCAGTTTGTACTTTCTTTGACAGAGTTGGTTGTATCTTGAAATGTTTATTGTTTTGCATCTCTTTATAGTCGTTTTGCATCTCTTTATAGTCGTTTTGCATCTCTTTAGAGTTGTTTTGCATCTCTTTGTATTTGTTTTTCATCTCTTTATAGTCGTTTTGCGTCTCTTTATATTCGTTTTGCATCTCTTTATAGTCGTTTTGCGTCTCTTTATAGTCGTTTTGCATCTCTTTATAGTCGTTTTGCATCGCTTTATAGTCGTTTTGCGTCTCTTTATAGTCGTTTTGCATCGCTTTATAGGGCACCACCTCGCCTCAGGGCGCTTTCACCGTCATCCACGCTCCCCCATCATACACACACACACAGACAGACACATACACAGTCTTACTTTTCAGTTTAAAAGCCTTTTTTATATTTTTTTCCCATTTTCAGATCAGGGTTAAACTTTGCACTTTGTGTGCGTGTGTGCGTGCAATCGGACAAATGGATGTTTTTCTTATTCACACACTCTGAATAGAAATGGAGAAAATAAATCAAGCTTTTAAGACGGACAGAGTGTTTTGTGTGTGTGTGTGTGTGTGTGTGTGTGTGTGTGTGTGTGTGTGTGTGTGTGTGTGTGTGTGTGTTTGTGTTTGTGTGTGGAGATACAGATGATGGTAGATGGACAGACGAGAGGATGAAAGGATGTTTTTCTGCGGTTTATAGATGTGTGTTTTCTTTGCAGTCGTTATACAACAGACAGATGAATAGAGACGTGATTTAAAAAGACCGTATGAAAAGAGTTTACTGAAGACAAGATCAATTATTTTAGTTCTGCAACCAACCCTATTTATATTAACAATGAATCTGCTGGTTTATTCGTGATTCTTCTCCAAAAATGTTGGATTGTTTCGTCCGACCGAGAGTTCAATACCATAACATGTTGCCAGCTTCAGCTCCATGTTCTTCACAGTACTTATTTCATACTAATTGCTTTGTTCATAAATTATGAATTTAGTTGTGGTCAGTTTATTGTGGAAGTTTATCATGACCAGCCATCAACATCTCCTTGGTGGTGCATTCAGGGTATACTGTTGATGTGGTTATTTAGTAAACATATCCTTGGTGGTGCGTTCAGGGTTCATCGTTGTACCCTGGAAACATTTAATCCATGAAATCCAAACCCAGAAGAAAAGTAGCGATGACAGAATGCATTATTTGTTTTTGTCTGGACAGGAAGTTGGCGAAGAAGAGGAATGAAACGCTGAGCTCCAGACAGGAAATGACTCTGATGGCCAACAACTCCCAACATACAACGATGGTGGACACACACACGCACACACTGAATGGACGCAGTGAGTACACAGGCCTTTAAATCACTTTATTGTGAAGGAGTGCTGAAGGAGGGATGGAGGAGGAATGATGAAGGGATGAAGGAGGGACTGTGGAGGGATGTTGAAGGGATGAAGGAGAAATGATGGAGGGATGATGAAGGGACAATGGAGGAATGATGGAGGGATGGAGGAGGAATGATGAGGGATGGAGGAGGGATGAAGGAGGAATGATGAGGGATGGAGGAGGGATGAAGGAGGAATGATGAGGGATGGAGGAGTGATGAAGGAGGAATGATGAGGGATGGAGGAGGGATGAAGGAGGAATGATGGAGGGATGAAGGAGGGGTGATGGAGGAATAATGAAGGGATGAAGGAGGAATGATGAGGGATGGAGGAGGGATGAAGGAGGAATGATGAGGGATGGAGGAGGGATGAAGGAGGAATGATGAGGGATGGAGGAGGGATGAAGGAGGAATGAGGAGGGATGAAGGAGGAATGATGAGGGATGGAGGAGGGATGAAGGAGGAATGATGGAGGGATGAAGGAGGGGTGATGGAGGGATGATGGAAGGATAGAGTGGACCAGTGAGGCTCTGGGGGATCTTCGGGCGTGCTTGGACTGTACTGACTGGGATGTCTTCAGGACTGCTACCACCAGTCTGGACGAGTACACAGAGGCTGTGACTTCCTACATCAGCTTCTGTGAGGATAGCTGTGTTCCAACCAGCACCAGGGTGAGCTACAACAACGACAACCCCTGGTTTACAGCAGAACTCAGAAAACTACGGCTGCAAAAGGACCAGGCATTCAGGAGTGGGGACGCTAAACGACTGTACTCTGAGAAACTGCAACACCAGCTCTTAGCAAGTGATGAGGAACCTACACCAGGATCCTGTTTGTGGACTTCAGCTCTGCCTTCAACACCATCATCCCGTTTCTGCTGCAGGACAAGCTCTCCCAGCTGCACGTGCCCGACTCCACCTGCAAGTGGATCACAGACTTCCTGTCTGACAGGAAGCAGCACGTGAGGCTGGGGAAACACGTCTCAGCCTCTCGGTCCATCAGCACCGGTTCCCCCCAAGGCTGCGTTCTTTCCCCTCTGCTCTTCTCCCTGTACACCAACAGCTGCACCTCCAGTCACCAGTCCGTCAAGCTCCTGAAGTTTGCGGATGACACCACCCTCATTGGACTCATCTCTGGTGGGGACGAGTCCGCCTACAGGCGGGAGACTGACCACCTGGTGACCTGGTGCAGCCAAAACAACCTGGAGCTCAACGCTCTGAAGACAGTGGAGATGGTTGTGGACTTCAGAAAGATCTCAGCCCCACCAGCCCCTCTCACCCTGTGTGACTCCCCCGTCAATGCTGTGGAGTCCTTCCGCTTCCTGGGCTCCAGCATTACTCAGGACCTCAAGTGGGAACTAAACACCAGCTCCATCGCCAAGAAGGCGCAGCAGAGGATGTTCTTCCTGAGGCAGCTGAGGAAACTCAACCTGCCAAAGACAATGATGGTGCACTTCTACACTGCCATCATCGAGTCCATCCTCTGCTCCTCCATCACAGTCTGGTACGCTGCAGCCACTGCCAAGGACAAGGCCAGGCTGCAGCGCATCATTCGCTCTGCCGAGAGGGTGATTGGCTGCAATCTGCCGTCCCTCCAGGACTTGTTTGCTTCAAGGACCCTGAAGCGGGCGAGGAGGATTGTAGCTGATCCCTCTCACCCTGGACACAAACTGTTCGTGTCCCTCCCCTCTGGCAGGAGGATGCGGTCCATCAGGACCAAGACCTCACGCCACAAAAACAGTTTCTTCCCGTCTGCTGTCGGGCTCATCAACAGAGCCCGGGTCCCCCACTGACTCTAATGACTCTGTCACCCCCAGACAATTCCCACCGGACACTCCCCTGCACATAGCCTTATACTTATACTTGACTTGAATACACTTGACACCTGGGCATTGCACTTGCCACTTTCACACAACACTTACACTCATGCACATTCCATGCACTTTATCTTACTTTTGGTATTTTGTTATGCTGCTGTCTCAATGTAGATATTCATTCATCCATTCATCCTCATTTATTGCACTGCGTTAACTGTTAAATGTGTATTGTTAAATGTTAAATGTATGCACCTTCCCGCCAGGACAAATTCCTTGTATGTGTAAGCATACATGGCAATAAATGGTTTCTGATTCTGATTCTGATTCTGATTCTGATAGAGGGATGATGGAAGGATGAAGTATCCTATACAGTATTATACATACATATTATACATATTATACAGTATATGCATGTATAAATATATATGGTAGGGATGCACCGATACCGGTATCGGGCCGATACTGCGTTAAAATACTCATACTCGTATTCGTTTTCAATTGCCGATACCAAGAACCGATACCACTCAACAGTATTTCGCTACAACAAACTGGTCGCGCTTTGTGGAGAAAAAGATTTGTTGTCCTACCTGACTTCAACGTCTAGGGCAGGGGTCGGCAACCCGTGATCCAGAGCCGCATACGGCTCTTTCGTCGCTCTCTTGCGGCTCTTGCAGCAAGGTGTGTAGAGTTATGGTGCGTTCACACCCAACGCGACGGAAATTACTGCCGTCCTGCCGGTTTGAATCAAACGGCTGCTGATCCACCTGAAGTAGCGCTGGCAGCGGCCTCATTCAGACGCTGTTATGCGGCTACGGATGATATTATTGTAGCCGAGTGTCTGTTGTGTGTCTATATTTGTAATTCTAATAAAATGAAAACACGCTCCAGGGTAACTTGAACCACTTTTTTATCTCCTTCACACACGTATATCCCACAATTCCACTCCTCTTTTCCTTTCCGTTTCTCCCTCCACAATAAAAGCACCGGAAACATAACTTGGAACACAGCTTCCTATATAATTGCTCGATCCCTAATATTATCGCTTACATTATGAACCCGGACACGGGGGCGTTTGATGGTCCGACATTAGAGGGACTTCCACAAGAAGTTTAAAGCTTGGGATAGCCTTCTGTTAATTTTGTACTATAGGCTTGACATAATCTGCAGAGGATAAAATAAAATCTGCCTCCAAATTAATTGCACTTTCATGGAGACCAAATCTAAGAAGTATCGGTATCGGTACTCGGTATCGGCAAGTACACAAATAAAAATACTCGTACTCGTATCGGTTTGTAAAAAATGGTATCGTTGCATCCCTAATATATGGTATTGGTATTTTAATGTGATGATGATGAAGAACAACATGCAGCTCTGTGGAGAGGAAGAAGACGTGTGTGTCTCAGGAGATATTAAAGTGTGTTTGTTGTGTGTCTGTCCAGCTGTGTCGTCTCCGTCCTCCTTCACTCTGAAGACCAACACCATCAGCACCACCATCCCCAACTCCTACTACCCAGGTAACACACACACACACACACACACACACACACACACACACACACTCTTACACTCACACACACACAGACATCGAGGTCTAGCAGAGGTCTGGTAGAAGACTGGTAGAGGTCTGGTAGAGTGTCTGGTAGAGGTCTAGTAGAGGTCTAGTAGAGGTCTGGTAGAGGTCTGGTAGAGGTCTGGTAGAGGTCTAGTAGAGACCTGGTAGAGGTCTGGTGGAAGTCTTGTAGAGGTCTGGTAGAGGTCTGATAGAGGCCTGTTAGAGGTCTGGTAGAGGTCTGGTAGAGGCCTGGTAGAGGTCTAGTACAGGTTTAGTAAAGGCCTGGTGAGGTCTGGTAGAGGCCTGGGAGAGGTCTGGTAGAGGTCTAGTAGAGACCTGGTAGAGACCTGGTAGAAGTCTTGTAGAGGTCTGGTAGGGGTCTAGTAGAGGTCTGGTAGAGGTCTAGTACAGGTTTAGTAAAGGCCTGGTGAGGTCTGGTTCTGGTAGAGGTCTGGTAGAGTGTCTGGTAGAGGTCTAGTAGAGGTCTAGTAGAGGTCTGGTAGAGTTCCTGGTAGAGGTCTGATAGAGGTCTAGTAGAGACGTGGTAGAGGTCTGGTGGAAGTCTTGTAGAGGTCTAGTAGAGGTCTGGTAGAGGTCTGATAGAGGCCTGGTAGAGGTCTGGTAGAGGCCTGGTAGAGGTCTAGTACAGGTTTAGTAAAGGCCTGGTGAGGTCTGGTAGAGGCCTGGGAGAGGTCTGGTAGAGGTCTAGTAGAGACCTGGTAGAGACCTGGTAGAAGTCTTGTAGAGGTCTGGTAAAGTTCCAGGTAGAGGTCTAGTACAGATCTGGTAGAGGCCTGGTGAGGTCTGGTAGAGGTCTGATAGAGGTCTAGTAGAGGCCTGGTGAGGTCTGGTAGAGGCCTGGTAGAGGTCTGGTAGAGGCCTGGTAGAGGTCTGGTAGAGGTCTGGTAGAGACCTGGTAGAGGTCTGGTGGAAGTCTTGTAGAGGTCTGGTAGAGGCCTGGTAGAGGTCTGGTAGAGGTCTGGTAGAGGCCTGGTAGAGGTCTGGTAGAGGTCTAGTATAGGTCTGGTAGAAGCCTGGTAGAGGTCTGGTAGAAGTCTAGTAGAGGTCTGATAGAGGCCTGGTAGAAGTCTAGTAGAGGTCTGGTAGAGCCCGGGTAGAGGACACAGATCACAGACCACAATGAGCCCTGGTCTGGCTCCCTGCTGGTGATCCAGCTCAAATCTGCAGCCACAGTAGACCTTCTTATTTTCTCCTTTTTCTTTGTCGTACTTGTCTGTCTGTCTGTCTGTCTGTCTGTCTGTCTGTCTGTCTGTCTGTCTGTCTGTCTGTCTGTCTGTCTGTCTGTCTGTCTGTCTGTCTGTCTGTCTGTCTGTCTGTCTGTCTGTCTGTCTGTCTGTCTGTCTGCTGCTGATGTGTCCTGATGGCAGATCCCTTCGTACCAACAGCCATTCTAGGTGAGACAGTTTTATTTTCTTTCCTCTGTACAACAGAAAAAAACAAACTGCACAGGCAGACAGACAGGAAGTAGACAGACAGTTGAGACAGAGAAGAGAGAGACGGGTCAGAGGACAGAGCTTAGAGATATGGATGGAGAGAATGAGAAGAGAAAGAGAAAGTGATACTTTGGCTTCCATCCATCCCTGCTTGCTTCTCGTTCGGCTGCTTTTGCTTCTTTATTTCTTATTTTAAAACTTGTTTTATTTAAATTTGCATTATTTCATTTTATTGAAATCCTCCATCTTTGATTATTTAATTTATTTGATTTTTAAAGATTTCAAAAATAAATAAAAAAAGATTTGTTGTTTTATAAAAAAAATTTAAATTACTTTTATTCATGACATTTTAACTGGTTATATATATTTTTTATTTATATACTTTGTCTTTGTATCATTACAAAAATAATTAAATTAGTTTAAAAAAAATTGTTATTATTCATTATTATCCATTTTGGTTTTGAACCGATTTAATTTAGTACTTTTTGGTCTGTTTGTGGTTTTAATTTGGAAAACGCCGGTGGGCTTCACTCCATCCCGCATCCACAACATTCCTGCGTGTGGTGTTGACGTCACGTCTGTCTGTGACCTCCTGCATGGACACACACGTCCTCGTGGGGGGGGGGGGGGGGGGGGGGGGGAGGGACGCCACGGAAACCAGGACCCAGTCAGTCAGAGGCCCGGTACCGGCTTTGTCTCCGGACGTCTCCGTTAGGGTTAGATAACTAAAGATAACTCGAGCTAACTAAAGATAACTAGACCTAAGTAAAGATAACTAAAGATAACTAGAGCTAACTATCTTTCTTTTGCATGAACCAAAGACAGAAAGACACTCATCCAGGCAGAAGTTCTGTTTGTCTAAAAGGTTCAAAGGAACCAGGACTCAGCCTTGATCCGGAGGCTCTGTGTTGTGGTGAAAGACGACACAACATAAAATAACAACTTATCAAACTGACTGTTCTCTGCAGTCCAGTTGGTGCCGTTGTTCTCACAGCTTATTATTCCTAAACCCCAACAATCTGAAAAATGCCCCATCGGACTAAATAACAAACAGACGCACACGGAAAATGTATATGCTGATTGACTTTTGATTGATTTTTTCCATCAAAAAATGTCCTATGGCAAAGGCATGCGCCGCCCTACTATGCCTCTGATTGGTTTACCCTAATATTCTTACCTGAACCAATCTCACTCATCTTGCTTAAACCGAACCAAAGAAGACAATAGCTACGAGCCAATCAGAGGCATAGTAGGGCGGGGCATGCCTTCGGCACCGATGACATCATTCTGCAGAGATATCAGCCAGGTGTTTGTTGCAGGGAGAGTAAGGTGTCTTCCCTAAGCGATGGCCATCTTTCTTCAGAAGAAGGGGCTTTAGGACAAATGGCCTCCAACTTTTTTTGGACTGTTGGAGTTTCAAAATAAGAGGCTGTGGGAACAATGGGTTGTGGGAACAATGGGCAGTCCCCATCCATTCAATGCTAAACTCCAATGCTAACTGTTAGGCTAGTTTAAAGTTATTCCTGTGGCTCAGTGGTTAGCAGGTCTGACTTTCTAGTTTAAAGGACCGACTGTGGCTCAGTGGTTAGCAGGTCTAATCCTAATTGCTCACCCTTGCTGTGTCTACGGTCTACTGTATATTATGTAAGTCGCTTTGGATAAAAGCCTCAGATAAATGAAATGTAATATAGTTTAAAATCCAAGCAAAGGAAGGGGAAAATGCTAAAACCAAACTGTCCCATAAATTCCTGTTTCTCCTCTCTCCTCAGGCTAGCTAAACTGTCTTCAGACCAGAGGTTCTGGTGTTAGCCGAGGCTTCAAGTCTTACACATAGGGTACAGTTAGCCAGGTTAGCCAAGTTAGCCTAGACGCTTCCTGCTCGCTGTTACAAGTTCAAATATAGCAACTACAATGCTAGGAGCTACTTCCTGTTTGATTCATGCTAGCTATGTATTTCCAGTAGATTTAGTCCAGGCTAAAGCGAAAGTTGTTGCTTATACCCTGTCTCCTCTCTCTTCTTCTTCTCTTCTATCTTTCTCTGTGTAAAGTGCCCATTAATGGTAAGTGGTTAAATTTGGGGCTGGGGGGGACTCATGTTTGGGGGGGGGGGGGGGTCACCACTGCGCATGGAGCCACACCCACCAGCCGCTGTGATGTCATCATTTAGCGTGGCCATGCTTAATTTTTACCCCTCTGTGAAACTGTGACATCCTAATCCCCAACTCCTCCCACCATTTCACCTCGAACCAATTAGGTTTCAGATCTACTCATTTCTCTGTTGCTGATTGGTTGTCGTTTTTGTCGTTGTGGTTGTCTCATTAGTCCGTTTCCGTCCAATCACAAACCGCCACCTCCATCTCCTCGCCCATCTCCTCGCCCTCGCGATGATTGGTTGGGCTGTTTGGGATAGAGTTTCTGATTGGTCAGTCAGCCCCAAGGCTAGCCAATAAGAGAGATTACAACAGAGTTAGAGAGTGTAGGTGTAGGTTTGTCCGCCAAGTGTTAAAATGTTCACATCAGAGTCCTGGACGTTTTCTCAAGGGTCAATAAAAACTAGTTTACTAAAGAAGTTTGTTTTATTCCAGGACTCTGAACTCTCTGCTCTTTTCACACTGCAGCACCAAGAACTTGGACCACATCTGGACCAGTACTCATTCCATGCTGTACTGGCTCTGGACCAGTACTGATACCATGCTGTACTAGTTCTGGACCAGTGCTGATAACTGGGTCTGGACTAGTACTCATACCATGCTCTACTGGATCTGGACCAGTACTGAAACCATGCTTTACTGGATCTGGACCATTACTCATACCATGCTGTACTGGGTCTAGACTAGTATTGATACCATGCTGTAATGGATCTGGATCAGTACTGATACCATGCTGTACTTGGTCTGGACTAGTATTGATACCATGCTGTACTGGGTATAGACTAATACTGATACCATGCTGTCCTTGGTCTGGATCAGTACTGATACCATGCTTTACTTGATCTGGATCAGTACTGATACCATGCTGGACTTGGTCTGGGCTAGTACTGATACCATGCTGTATGGGGTCTAGACTACTACTGATACCATGCTGTACTGGGTCTAGACTAGTACTGATAATTGTATCTGGACAAGTACCGATATCACGCTGTAGTGAGTCTGGACTAGTACTGATAATTGTATCTGGACCAGTACTTATACCATGCTGTACTGGGTCTAGACCAGTACTTATACCATGATGTACTGGGTCAAGACCAGTATTAATACTATGCTGTACTGGATCTAGACCAGTACTAATACTATGCTGCAGTCCAATTTATTCTAAAAAAATATTTGTTACTGTTACTGTTTTTGTGGTAGTTTCGGAAGCAGTGTGAAAAGATACCAGGGCCAATCACCATCCTCCCTCCAGTCATGTGATTAGATATATGTGCCATTCATCTGCGTTGTCGTGGTAACAACATGGTAGCTGTAAATGTGGACATGGGGATGTCATTGTCAAATCGTTTTCCTTTTAGCTAATAATATAAACAAATAGTTTTGAGTTTAACTAACCAAGATACACCTGGTTAGTTAAACTGTTACAGTCAGTTTACACCTGGTTAGTTACACTGTTGCAGTCAGTTTACACCTGGTTAGTTACACTATTACGGTCAGTTTACACCGGTTGGTTACACTGTTACAGTCAGTTTACACCTAGTTAGTTACACTGTTACAGTCAGTTTACACCGGTTGTTTACACTGTTACAGTCAGTTTACACCTGGTTAGTTAGACTGTTACAGTCCGTTTACACCTGGTTAGTTAGACTGTTACAGTCAGTTTACACCGGTTGGTTACACTGTTACAGTCAGTTTACACCTGGTTAGTTACACTGTTACAGTCAGTTTACCCCGGTTTATTACACTGTTACAGTCAGTTTACACCTGGTTAGTTACACTGTTACAGTCAGTTTACACCTGGTTAGTTACACTGTAACAGTCAGTTTACCCCGGTTGATTACACCGTTACAGTCAGTTTACACCTGGTTAGTTACACCGTTACAGTCAGTTTACACCTGGTTAGTTACACTGTTACAGTCAGTTTACACCTGGTTAGTTACACTGTTACAGTCAGTTTACACCTGGTTAGTTACACTGTTACAGTCAGTTTACACCTGGTTAGTTAAACTGTTAGTCAGTTTACACCTGGTTAGTTACACTGTTACAGTCAGTTTACACTGTTACAGTCAGTTTACACCTGGTTAGTTACACTGTTACAGTCAGTTTACACTGTTACAGTCAGTTTACACCTGGTTAGTTACACTGTTACAGTCAGTTTATGCCTGGTTAGTTACACTGTTACAGTCAGTTTATGCCTGGTTAGTTTCACTGTTAGTCAGTTTACACCTGGTTAGTTACACTGTTACAGTCAGTTTACACCTGGTTAGTTACACTGTTACAGTCAGTTTACACCTGGTTAGTTACACTGTTACAGTCAGTTTACGCCTGGTTAGTTACACTGTTACAGTCAGTTTACGCCTGGTTAGTTACACTGTTACAGTCAGTTTACGCCTGGTTAGTTACACTGTTACAGTCAGTTTACACCTGGTTAGTTACACTGTTAGTCGGTTTACACTGGTTGGTTACACTAATTGCAACTTGCAATCATTGCCTTTCTGGTAATTCGTCAGGTGTTCCTGTTAAACTCAAATTGTACATGAAACATTACATAATCTCGTGGACCTGTGGTCTGATCCTAACATAAATCTGGGACAACCTAAGAGTTAGAACTGGGCTTTATTTGTACAGTTCATGCACATAGTTAATCTAAACTAAAGAACCAAATTTGCTTTAATTACAATCATGTCACCAGAAATGAACTGTGAAAAACTAAATTTATCAAAGAAAACTGGTATAAATGTGTTGACCTTTGAAAAATTCAAGCCCAAACTTGACATCATGAGAAGTCAAATAGTATTCACACAGATCCGTGTGAACAAGTCTGAATTCTGACCCGGGTCCGTTTGGTCCATTCCATCCAACATAAACATACATCATACCTGCATCACATCTTACTGAGCCACTGTCCAGATGTCTGCTGACTACAGCTGCAGTCTGACCCCTTTATTTTCATGTTCTGCTTTCTGTTCTTCCTTCCCCTAATCCTCCCCAGACGACAGTCACACTATGACCAGTGAAACCAGTAGCTTGGTCCAGTCCCACTATAAGCAGCGGGAGTCGGAGCGGGAAGCGTTGCCCTATCAGACGGGACAGCTGCACCCGGCCATTCGAGTGGCCGACCTGCTGCAACACATAACCCAGATGAAATGTGCCGAAGGTTACGGCTTCAAGGAGGAGTACGAGGTGAGGACGCACACACACACACACACACACACACACACACACACACACACACACACACACACACACACACACACACACACACACACACACACACACACACACACACACACACACACACACACACACACACACACACACACATACGCACACACACACACTGCACATAGGCATCTTTCATCCACGGACGGCTTTCATATTTTCATACTTATCTTAAAGACACTTTTATATGTTCTCCCAGCTTATTGAGTTGAGTTCACAATGAAGATCACACACCTGTGGTGGCGGAGCCACAGAACAATGAGTGTGCTTCAGCCAATCACAACATGCCAATCACAACATGTGAATCAGCATTCAGCCACGAAAAAGCACTTCCTGTCAACATGAACATGCAAACAGCTGCAGAAATGTCTTCAATTCATGTTACACTATTCGTATAATACAGACCCGTGGATTTGTAATGTGGAGCTTTAGATACAAACTGAGTTCAAAATGTTTGAGGACAATCATGTGAAGATCATTTGAAAAAGATCAATTATTTGCGTTGTGTTTTAGGGAAGACTATAAGTGGCGGTTGCTCTGGTGTCAGGTTAGGGTTAGGGTTATTATCTGGGTATTTGTCTGGTTATTATCTGGTTATTGTCTGATTATTGTTTGGTTATTGTCTGATTATTGTTTGGTTATTGTCTGGTTATTGTCTGATTATTGTCTGATTATTGTCTGGTTATTGTCTGGTTGATGTCTGGCTATTATCTGGTTATTCTCTGGTTATAGTCTGGTTATTTTCTGGTTATTGCCTGGTTATTGGCTTATTATTGGCTGGTTATTGGCTGGTTATTGACTGGTTATTGTCTGGTTATTGTCTGATTGGAGCTTTAGATACAAACTAAGTTCAAAATGTTGGAGGACAATCATGTGAAGATCATTTGCAAAAGATCAATCATTTGCATTGTGTTTTAGTGAAGACTAAGTGGTTATTGTCTGTTTGTTGGCTGGTTTTTGGCTGGTTGTTGGTGGTTATTATTGGTGGCTTTTATCCAAAGCGACTTACATGCTATACAGTAGACCGTAGACACAGCAACGGTGAGCAATGAGGGTTAAGTATCTTGCTCAAGGACACAACGACATGGGCTAGGCTAACCACTGAGCCACAGTCGCCCTATTATTGTCTGGTTGTTGGCGGTTATTGTCTGGTTGTTGGCGGTTATTGGATGGTTATTGGCTGGTTATTGGCTGGTTGTTGGCGGTTATTGGATGGTTATTGGCTGGTTATTGGCTGGTTGTTGGCAGTTATTGGATGGTTATTGGCTGGTTATTGGCTGGTTGTTGGCGGTTATTGGATAGTTGTAAGAGGGGTTCCAGAAGTCGATCGATCGTAAAAATATTTGATGATTTGATGATCACCCTAAAATATGGGAAAAATATGATCTTGTATTATTGTGTTTAAATGAATGTAATTCATGGTGCTGTTTGATTGCTAGATTGCAGAACAAGTTATTGATGAAATGGTGAATGTCAACGTTGTGAATGGAGCTTTGAACTATTAATCCAGCCCTCGTTAGGGATACATAGATAATAGGATATTATATTATTAATATCATGTTTTAGATCAAACGTGCATGGATTTGTATTCATGCTGAAGCCTGAAAGGTTCTAATAACCCAAAGATCACCTGCTGGTCCGCCATGATTGGCTGCTGAGAAACAGAGAGGACACACAACACACCCAAACTAAAAGAGTCCGTTGCTCAGGTGTTTTGGGTGGTTGCTAGGGTGCATTGTACGTCACAGAGGAATTACATGTTTAAGTAATAAATAATGTCATAATCGAGCTGTTCTGTCCAGCTTTTTTCCATCAATGGAATAAACCTGCAATCTCCAAATATGAGGAAATACTCTAATTATACTAATTACTTAGATCTAAAAACATCCGACTGCTGATCCAACCAACATGTTATATATTTTATTATATATATATATATATATATATACATATATATATATATATATATATATATATATATATTATTATTATTATTATTATATATTATTTATCAACTAATCGCTTAGGCAATGATCAGCAGGAATGATGGAATAAGAAGAAAAAAACAGTAAACAAACATAATGTTCTGATTATTGTTCTGTGTGTGTGTATGTGTATGTGTATGTGTATGTGTGTGTGTGTGTGTGTGTGTGTGTGTGTGTGTGTGTGTGTGCCTGCTAGTTACTAATGGATGTTACTTACCTGAACACACACACACACACACACACACAGACATACATTATATATCTTCCCTCCAGCTAATGGGCCAGAACAGGGAATGCGTGTGTGTGTGTGTGTGTGTGTGTGTGTGTGTGTGTGTGTGTGTGTGTGTGTGTGTGTGTGTGTGTGTGTGTGTGTGTGTGTGTGTGTGTGTGTGTGTGTGTGTGTGTGCGCGTGCGCTTGTGCCTGCTCGCGGGCTGCCCTCAGGGCTAATCCATTATACACACACACGGTATTTTCACCCTCCATTTGCAGGAAGTTAGTGGTGAGGACTTCTTCTAGTGTTTCTGCCTGTCTGTCAACCTGTCTGTCTGTCTGTCTGTCTGCATGTTTGGACATGTCTGTCTGCATGTTTGGACATGTCTGTCTGCATGTTTGGACATGTCTGTCCCATCAGGACTTGTGAGCTCTGCTCAGTTTCATTTACAGGAGCATCTTTTCAGAATAAGATCCATCTTCATCATCATCAGATATGAAATATGATCTGCAAGTCAACAACGCTTCTTTAACCCTTTAACTCACATTCAGCCCTAACACTTTCTCTGGACACTCAACGTGTTCAATGTCATGATAAATAATATGAATAATATTAAAATATATGAAATAATATCATAAACCAAACTAAAAATATGGGTGTGAAATCGTCCAACGTGGTTTGAAAATGTGAATCTAATTTGAGTCGATGAGTTTTGTTCACATGAGTGAGTGAGTGAGTGAGTGTCATGGTTGATTTCATCCGGCTTGATCAATAGATATAATAATAATAATAATAATAATAATAATAATATATATATATTTATATATAATTATATATATATAATATAAATATATTAATAGATAGATTAATAGATATAATAGATATATATTATTAGATCAATATTAATATATATATTACATTACATTTCATTTTATTACATATTATATATATTCATTACATATTAATATATATATAAAAATACATATATTCTTATAATATATATAATAATAATAGATATATTAATAGATATAATTGTTATATACATTAATGAATATAACAATAGATATATTATTAGATATATTTATAGATATAATTGAGTATCATCTGCATACCAATAAAAGCTTATGGAGTGTTTTCTGATAATATTGCCTAAATGAAGCATAAATGAGGTAAATGAAATTGGTCCAAGCACAGAACCTTGTGGAACTCCGTGACTAACGTTGGTGGTCATCGAGGCTTCATCTCACAGGTCAAAATATCAGAAATATTTGTTTGTGTTTCTATAACTTTATTAATCTTATTAAATTAGATGATGACATCACAAGCAGCATTCATTCATATCGACAGAGCCACATAAATATTAATGTTACGATTTCACTCTTTCAGAATTAAGTCAGATGTTTCAAAATAAAGTAAACTTAGATTTTCAAAGTGCAGATTGTCTCTTGTGGTTTGAAGCGTGATGTCGATGGAGCAGAGTCCCTGATTGGACAATTGATCAGAGATGTTGTTATTTCCCTCCATGCTGCTCCTTTACCTCTTAACCTGATTGGACAGCTTAACGAGGTAAGACGCCTTCTTGGTTTTCATCCTGTTCTTTTCAACTTGATTAGTGAATCCACGCCAAACACACACAAACACACATTCGCACTGGTGTCTGTTAGCTTAGCATCACCAAGCTTCAGGTTGGATTGGAGTTCCTTCAAGAAATAAATACTAAACCCAGAATGTGTTTACATCACTTCCTGTTCTTCTGAAGGTTACTATTAGTAGTAGTAGTAGTAGTAGTAGTAGTAGTAGTATTCATCCATCCATTATCCAAACCGCTTATCCTGTTTTAGGGTTGCGGGGAGCTGGAGCCGATCCCAGCTATCATTGGGCAAAGACAGGGTACACCTGGACAAGTCGCCAGTCTATCGCAAGAATATCATCATTATTATTATTATTATTAGTATTGTTATTATTATCATTATAAATCCTACTATGTTCAGTTCCCTCTAGATAAATCCAAAGTGTTCTTTCTCCAGACCAGCAGGAAGTGTGTCTCCTCTCTCTGGTTAGCATCGATGCTAACACAAGAGCTAACACAGTGACGAGGTTCACCATGGCTCCCTAGAAACCAGCTGTTTCCCCAGAATGCTTCACTCTGACGCAACATGTTTTATTTCTAAAGCTAATCATCTGAATAGTAAACCACATGAGATCATCTCCGCTGTACGTTTGATCTGGTGAACAAGAGCTGACCTCAGAGCAGCAAGCGTTTAGTCCGCCGAACGCAAAGTGTCAAGTTCCACTTCCTCTTTTGATGTGTATATATATATATATATATATATATATATATATATATATATATATATATATATATATATATATATATAGATTCAGTGTGAATGTAAATCACACACATGTTGAAGATGGAGTCAGGTGTGAATTAATAAAGCTCTGCGGAGAACATTGAGGACATGACCTCTGACCTTTACATTACATTTCATTTAGCTGACGCTTTTATCCAAAGCGACATACAATAAGTGCATTCCACCATGAGTACAAACTCAGAACAACAAGAATCCAGAAAGTACAATTTCATCAATAAAGTTAAACTACAAAGTGCTACCAGTAAGAGACATTCCAGTGCTACTAAAGTGCTACTACGGTGCTACTTTCCTTATTCAAGATGTGCTACAAGCCGATTGGCAGATGCCGAGCGGAGCGCACAAGCTGGGGTGTACAGTTTTACCATGTCCTGGATGTTGATTGGACCCGATCTGTTCACAGCATGGTACGCAAGTACCAATGTTTTGAAGCGGATGCGGGCGGCCACCAGTAAACAAGTGAAGTGCGAATTTCGGGAGGTTAAAGACCAGTCGAGCTGCTGCATTCTGGATGAGCTGTAAAGGTCGGATGGCATTAGCAGGTGGACCTGCCAGGACGGAGTTACAGTAGTGATGGACAGAGCGTGGACCGCCTTCTGATTGAGAAGGGGACGTATTCTCCTAATGTTGTAGAGCATTTACATACAGGAACTTGTTGTTGTGGTAATGTTGGCAGTCAGGGAGAGTTGACTGTCAAGCGTAACACCGAGGTTCCTGGCAGTCGGGGTCGGGGCCAAGACTGAGTTGTTGAAGGTAATCATCAGGTCGTGGGTCGGAGAGCCTTTTCCTGGAAGGAAAAGTAGTTCCGTCTATCCAGGGTTAATTTTCAGGTGGTGTGTGGACATCCACTGAGAGATGAAGTCAGACAGGCAGAGATTTGTGCTGCTACCTGTGTTTCCGATTGGGGAAACGAGAGGATCAAAAGCCATGCGAACGAATGACAGAGCCGAGAGAGTTTGTGTACAGAGAGAAGAGGAGAGGACCCAGGACGGAGCCTTGAGGGACCCCAGTAGTGAGAGGACCCAGGACGGAGCCTTGAGGGACCTCAGTAGTGAGAGGACAAGGCTCAGACACAGATCCTCTCCAGGTTACCCAGTAGGTGTGATCGTTGAGGTAGGATGAGAGGAGGGAGAGCTCAGTGCCTGAGATACCCAGGTCCTGGAGGGAGGAGATGAGGATCTGGTGGTTCACTGTGTCAAAGGCAGCAGAAAGGTCCAGAAGGATAATGACAGAGGAGAGAGAGGCTTCTCTCGCAGTGTGAAGCTGCTCTGAGACAGCAAGGAGGGCAGTCTCTGTTGAGTGGCCTGCCTTGAATCCAGACTGGTGAGGGTCCAGAAGGTTGTTCTGGTGGAGGAAGGAGGAGACTTGGTTAAAGATAGCTCACTCCAGAGTTTTTGTAAAGAAAGAGAGAGACAGGTCTGTGGTTGTTGACTTCTGACTGTTTGAACGGTTTTAGAGTGGGTTTCTTCAGGAGAGGATTAACTCTTGCCTCTTTTAGAGAGTTAGGGAAACAGCCAGTTACCAAGATAATAACTTGATTGGGGGACAGAGGGGTGAAAGAGGAAAGTGAAGGGGAAGAAGATGAAGTTAATGGAGGTGTAGTTATGGAAGATGGATTGGTAAATGAGGAGCGTATGTTATCTATCTTTTTTGTAAAGTAGTCGACAAAGTGGTTCGGTAGAAGGGTGGAGGGAGGAGGAGGACAGGGGGGGTCAAAGAGGTTGGAAAAAATAGAGTTTTTGGGGGTTAGAGAAAGAGGATTCAATTCTGGATTGGTAGAACAGGCTTTTGGCTGCAGAGATAGAGGCAGAGAAGGAGGAGAGAAGAGAGTGATAGGCGTGCAGGTCGTCGGCATGTTTGGATTTTTCGCCATTTCCTTTCCGATGCTCGCATAGTGGCTCTCTGGGCACCGAGTCTGACAACCACGGAGCCGGAGGGGAGTTGAAGACCTTATATGTTGTAAGACGACAGAGAGAATCAAGAGAGGAGGATAGAGTAGAGAGGAGAGTGTCTGTGGCAGAGTTAGGATGCATGAGTGAGAACGAGTCAGTTGAAGGAAGGGCTGATAGAACAGACGAGGGAGAGAGGAGGGAGAGAGAGAGGGAGAGAGGGAGAGGGAGAGAGAGAGGGAGAGAGAGAGAGGGTAAGAGAGAGGGAGAGAGGAGGGAGAGAGGGTGTGAATGTTGCGACGGACAGGTGCAGAGTCAGTTGCTGTGGGAGGGTTGTCAGTTCCCAAGAGTGGGAGAGAGTAGGAGATAAAGAAGTGGTCGGAGACGTGAAGTGGAGTTACAGTGAGGTTAGATGTTGAGCACTTTTTGGTGAAAATATAGTCAAGTTGATTGCCAGCTTTGTGAGTCGGAGGTGAAGGACTGAGTGAGAGAACAAAGGAAGACAGTAAGAGCACCAGGTCACATGACTTCTCGGTCTGGATGTTGAAGTCACCTAGAAGGATGAGCGGGGACCGTTTTCTGGGAAGTTTGATAGGAGGACGTCTAATTCTTCCAAGAAATCTCCCAAGGAACCAGTTGGACGGTGGGGGGCGACTGTGGATCAGTGGTTAGCAAGTCAGTCTTTCAATCAGAGGGTCGGTGGTTCAAACCCCAGCTCAGCCAGTCCATGTCGTTGTGTCCTTGAGCAAGACACTTAACCCTCATTGCTCACCGTTGCTGTGTCTACGGTCTACTGTATATCATGTAAGTCGCTTTGGATAAAAGTGTCAGCTAAAATGAAATGTAATGTAAATGTAAAATGTAAGAACAACAATGTTTAGTTGAACCGGACGGGTAACCGTCACAGCATGAAGCTCAAAAGACAGTGGTGTAGGCAATGGAAGAAAAAAACTCCATTTGGGGGAGATGAGCCACCACCCCGGCCAGTGGGCCTAGGTGTGTGGCTGAAGGAGAAGGCAGACGAGAGAGCAGCAGGGGTAGATCTGTTGTCTGGTGTGATCCAGGTCTCAGTGAGAGCCAGGAAGTCTAGAGATCGCTTGATTGCAAAGCCTGAGATGAAGTCTGCCTTGCAATTAGCTGACTGGCAGTTCCAGAGGCCTCCTGTGACGAGGTGTTGGGTCTGTGTGGAACAAGTGGGATAGATAACAGAGGAGGGATTTAGATGCATGTGTGGACGAGTCCGAGGTCTATAGTATCTACGAGTAGATATGCACACGGGTATGGAAGGAAAACACATTTTCACAGGGAAATGTTTATACACCCCCGAAGACTCCAACAAAAGACTCCTGTGTCTTTACCTCCGAGTCTTGACTCCAACGAAAGTCTCCTGTGTCTTTATCCTCCTAGTCTTGACTCCAACGAAAGACTCCTGTGTCTTTATCCTCCGAGTCTTCATATGAGGAATATTCACAGACGCTACAGCTGATGCTTCAAACCCCCACCTGGTTTTACACTAGAGTTGGTGATAATTAGCTACAGCTGTGTTGACTACGCCCCCAGCTCGTTAGTGTGACGGGCACCAATCAAAAGTACTCTGTATTTACAAGAATAGGTAGTTCTTGCCAAAACTGATTAAGGACAGGATCTGTTTACCTGAAAGGTAGAAAGTAAAATAGAGCCTAGTCCCTAGTAGAATTGGATTACAGAAAAAATACTTTAATCCTAGCTGGTTTCTCTGCGTTTAGTCATGGCTCAAACTGTTCAGATAAAAAAGACAGTACGGACTCACAATCTAGTAGACATAATACAGCAAATACGATAGTAATAAGTAGTCCAGCAGTCTGAGGATTCACAGGTAGAGATGCACGCTTTGCAATAACTGTTGGTAGTTTAAGGGCACAAGTAGCATCCACACACAGACACACATACACACACACAGACACACACATGCGCACACACACACACAGTCTGCAGGCGTTTTAATGAGCGAACCAGGAAAGCTGCTGTGGATCCAAGTGTGAGTTGCTTCATCACTTACAAAACAGAAAGAGATGTGGATCAAGTGTTTCACACTTTAATGAACATGTACAAGTTGACTTTAAAGTTAAACCACAAGATACACAAAAACCCCACAAAGAGAAACAAAACAACCACAAATAGACATAAAACAACCACAAGAGACACAAAACAACCACAAATAGACACAAAACACACAAGAAACACAAAACAAACACAAGACACAAAACAACCACAAAGATGCACAAATTAACTACAAGGAGACACAAATTAACCTCAAAGAGACACAAATTAGCCACAAAGAGACACAAAACAACCACAGAAAGACACAAAACTTAAGTAAAAATGTTTAGACTTTCAACCCCACGTTTACAATCTGGATGTAAAAGCAGAGAATGTCCAACAATGACAACACAACTGTGAAGTGCATCAGAAGTGTGTCGCACTTCCTTTGAGATCTCTGAAAGTAGACGTGTTGATTCAGCTCAGCGAGTACTTTTCCTCCGGTGAACGCAGTATAAAACACTTCTCTCTGAACCTGCTTTTCATAATTGGACCTAATCATCTGCTCTGAGCATAAAAGCAGCGCCTGTGTGTTCGGGGGGAAATCAAACGCATCCTCTGCATTATTCATGAAGCCATGCACAGAGTTTCATCACTCTGCATCTGTTCCCCGTTAACAAGCTCTCTTCTTTGTGCCTTGCAGAGCTTCTTTGAGGGACAGTCTGCTCCATGGGATTCAGCCAAGAAGGACGAGAACCGCATGAAGAACCGCTACGGAAACATCATCGCCTGTACGTACCAGCGCACGGTTCCTCAAGGAACCGGAGAGGTCTCCTGGGAGAACAGATGACTAATATCACTCATGTTGAATGAATACACCTGATATAGACAACATGTTGCAGGTCATGAACTCTTCACCAACGTGATCTGTTTATTGGCTTTCCTCCAGACCGGAGTCCAGAACAAAATACTGATGAGCACTACAAGGATGGTGACAGTTCAATACGTAAAGGGTTTGATTAGAGCAATGGTTTCTTTTGGTCCTGGATTGGGTCTTAATCTGGGACCTGCAGTTCATTACCTGGGTCTTAATCTGGGATTTGTTGGTTTTAATTTGGGTCTTAATCTACATTACATTACATTTAGCTGACGTTTTTAACCAAAGTGATTTACATGCTATACAGTAGATTGTAGACACAGCAAAGGTGAGCAATTAGGGTTAAGTGTCTTGCTCAAGGAAACATCAACATGGACTAGTGGAGCTGGGGATCAAACCACCAATCCTCTGATAGAAAGTCGGAACTGCTAACCACTGAGCCACAGTCGGCCCACAATCTAGGATTTGTTGGTTTTACTTTGGGTCTTAATCTATGGCTTGTTGGTTTTAATTTTGATCTTAATCTGGGATTTGTTTGTCTTAATTTGGGTCTTAATTTCGGACTTGTTGGTCTTAATCTGGGACTTTTTGGTCTTCATTTGGGTCCTGATATGGGATTTGTTGGTTTTAATTTGGGTCTTAATCTGGGACCTGCAGTTCATTACCTCGGTCTTAATCTGGGATTTTTTGGTTTTAATTTGGGTCTTAATCTGGGACGTGTTGGTTTTACTTTGTGTCTTAATCTGGGATTTGTTGGGTTTAATTTGGGTCTTAATCTGGGACGTGTTGGTTTTACTTTGTGTGTTAATCTGGGATTTGTTGGGTTTAATTTGGGTCCTAATCAGGGATTTGTTAAACTTAATTTGGGCCTTAGTATGGGTCTTAATCTAGGATTTGTTGGTTAATTAATTTGGCCTCAGCGGAGGAAACTCATCTCCTTACCCTATGTCTAAGGTTGAGACCGGCCCCCCTACTGAGGAAACTCATCTCCTTACCCTATCTCTAAGGCGGAACCACAGCATCTGCGAACATCAGAGAGGCGATCCCGAGTCTTTCTCCTAGTCTACAAAGCACATGTAGACTGGTTGGGCAAACTCCCAGGACCCCTCCAGTAGTCTTGCGAGGGTAAAGATCTGATCCACTGGTCCACAACCAGGACATAATTATCACTGTTGAATCTGAGGTTTGACAAACGGTCAGAGCCTCCTTTCCACCACACTGCCATAATCTTTTCCCGGGAGGCTGAGTAGTGTGATACGCCGATAGTTCAAGCACACTCTCCGGTCCTCCTTCTTGAAGATGGGAACCACCAATCCGGTCTGCCTGTCCATGGGCGCAGTTCCCGACCCCCATGCAACGTTGAAAAGGCATGTCAGCCAAGACAGCCCAACAAAGTCCAGCGCCTTCAGCATCTCAGGGCGGATCTCATCCCCCCGGCGCCACCAAGGAGCTTTTTGTCTATTGTAGTGGCCTCTGCCAGGGATATGGGTGCAACCACCCCCAAGTCTTCAGGCACTGCCCCCTCTTCAGGGGACATGTGGCCGGGTTTAGGAGTTCCTCAAAGTGATCGCTCCACCACCTGACGATATCCCCCATCTGGGTCAGCAGTCACTACACTTCAGAGCTCACAGGACAGAGATGTTGGGAGTCAGTTCAGAGCTGGAGACGTAACCTGAGTGTAACGTTCACCAGGAAGTGTTCAACCAGCTGAGTGTCAGACAGGAAACACAAAGCTCTGTTTTCAGGCTGATCAACTGTCAGTTCTTATCATCACACACAAACATGAAGCTAATGCGTCCCAGAAAGTTAGTGCTGACAGCTGCTCACTTTCAGCTGCTGGCTAACACACACACACACACTGTCCTGTGGTGCTGTAATTATGCTAATGAGGTGTGATAGAGGTTGAGGCTATAGTGGCCTGTAGGGACACACGTATTCACACCAGCAATAAAACACACATTCACACACAGGTCTGCTTGTTTGTGTGTGTCATGTTAATTGCAGTGACAGCCAATCAGCTGCAGGTATGAGACCAGCTGACAGGTACTTGTGAATTATGTGTCTATTAATTTATTGTAGATTTGTCAGAAAACAAATCAATGGATACAAAAAAACTTGTGAATGTAATCACATCGTTTACCTCAAACTACATACAGGTATAAAAACATTAATAAATACTGCAAGTGTTAGTAACTCAGACAGCTGTATGACATATGTATATGACCTGTTATGAGTTAGTAAACATAAAGAAAAAAACATCTGTTTATAACGATGTTACACTCTGATATTTATATTCTGATTAGTAATAATAAATATATAATAATTAATTGATTGATCGTCGATTAGTTTTAACACCACGTTTATTATTTTATTGAACTGGATGTTTATAATTCATCTGTGATTGTTTATTTAATGTGATTATTGTGATGTAATAATTTAATAAACAATGTTTTAATTCATCAGTAGAAGCTCATTAGAGGATTATGTTTCACCACGGCAACAAGCTTCCCAATTAACGTGTGTGCGCGTGTGTGTGTGTGTGTGTGTGTGTGTGTGTGTGTGTGTGTGTGTGTGTGTGTGTGTGTGTGTGTGTGTGTGTGTGTGTGTGTGTGTGTGTGTGTGTGTGTGTGTGTGTGTGTGTGTGTGTGTGTGTGTGTGTGTGTGTGTGTGTGTGTGTGTGTGTGTGTGTACAGACGACCACTCTCGAGTGCGTCTGCAGACTCAAGATGGAGAAGGCGGCTCTGACTACATCAACGCTAACTACGTAGACGTGAGTAACACACACACCGTGATGGTGAGGATGATGAGGATGATGATGATGATGATGATGATGATGATGATGGTTTGTTCTCAGGGTTACCACAGACCAAACCACTACATCGCTACTCAAGGTAAGACGTGAAACACTGAGTGTCTTTTCATGTTCGGCTCTGTGTCCTCAGAGGACACAACATGTTCAGAGACACATAGAACAGTAGTAACAGTTCCATGTGGTAATAACACTAAGCTGTGGTAATAACACTTAGCTGTGGTAATAACACTCAGCTGTAGTAATAACACTCAGCTGTGGTAATAACACTCAGCTGTAGTAATAAGTTTCAGCTGTAGTAACAACACTACGCTGTGGTAATAACACTCAGCTGTGGTAATAACACCCAGCTGTGGTAATAACACTCAACTGTGGTAATAACAGTCAGCTGTGGTAATAACAGTCCGCTGTGGTAATAACCCTCAGCTGTGGTAATAACACTCAGCTGTAGTAATAACACTCAGCTGTAGTAATAACAGTCTGCTGTAGTAATAACACTCAGCTGTGGTAATAACACTCAGCTGTGGTAATAAGTTTCAGCTGTAGTAATAAGTTTCAGCTGTAGTAACAACACTACGCTGTAGTAATAACACTCAGCTGTGGTAATAACACTACGCTGTGGTAATAACACTCAGCTGTAGTAATAACAGTCTGCTGTAGTAATAACACTCAGCTGTGGTAATAACACTACGCTGTAGTAATAACACTCAGCTGTGGTAATAACACTACGCTGTAGTAATAACACTCAGCTGTAGTAATAACAGTCTGCTGTAGTAATAACACTCAGCTGTGGTAATAACACTCAGCTGTGGTAATAAGTTTCAGCTGTAGTAATAAGTTTCAGCTGTAGTAACAACACTACGCTGTAGTAATAACACTCAGCTGTGGTAATAACACTACGCTGTGGTAATAACACTCAGCTGTGGTAACAACACTACGCTGTGGTAATAACACTCTGCTGTGGTAATAACCCTCGGCTGTGGTAATAACACTCGGCTGTGGTAATAACACTCAGCTGTAGAAATAACCCTCAGCTGTAGTAATAACACTCAGCTGTGGTAATAACACTCAGCTGTAGTAATAACACTCAGCTGTGGTAACAACCCTACGCTGTGGTAATAACACTCAGCTGTAGTAATAACACTCAGCTGTAGTAATAACACTCAACTGTGGTAACAACACTACACTGTGGTAATAACACTCAGCTGTAGTAATAACACTCAGCTGTGGTAACAACACTCAGCTGTGGTAACAACACTCAGCTGTGGTAACAACACTCAGCTGTGGTAACAACACTCAGCTGTAGTAATAACACTCAGCTGTAGTAATAACACTCAGCTGTGGTAATAACACTCAGCTGTAGTAATAACACTCAGCTGTGGTAACAACCCTACGCTGTGGTAATAACACTCTGCTGTGGTAATAACCCTCAGCTGTGGTAATAACACTCAGCTTTAGTAATAACCCTCATCTGTAGTAATAACACTCAGCTGTAGTAATAACACTCAGCTGTGGTAACAACACTACGCTGTGGTAATAACACTTAGCTGTAGTAATAACACTCAGCTGTGGTAACAACACTCAGCTGTGGTAACAACACTCAGCTGTGGTAACAACACTCAGCTGTAGTAATAACACTCAGCTGTGGTAATAACACTCAGCTTTAGTAATAACCCTCATCTGTAGTAATAACACTCAGCTGTAGTAATAACACTCAGCTGTGGTAACAACACTACGCTGTGGTAATAACACTCAGCTGTAGTAATAACACTCACCTGTGGTAATAACACTCAGCTGTGGTAATAATACTCAGCTGTGGTAATAACACTCAGCTGTAGTAACAACACTACGCTGTGGTAATAACACTCAGCTGTGGTAATAACACTCAGCTGTGGTAACAACACTACGCTGTGGTAATAACACTCAGCTGTGGTAATAAATCTTAGCTGTAGTAGCTGGGGCGACTGTGGCTCAGTGGTTAGCAAGTCTGTCTTTCAATCAGAGGATTGGTGGTTCGATCCCCGGCTCCACTAGTCCATGTTGTTGTGTCCTTGAGCAAGACACTTAACCCTAATTGCTCACGGTTGCTGTGTCTACGGTCTACTGTATATCATGTAAGTCGCTTTGGATAAAAGCCTCAGATAGATGAAATGTAATGTAATGTAATGTAGTAATAACACTCAACTTTGGTAATAACACTACACTGTGGTAATAACACTTAGCTCTAGTAATAACACTCCGCTGTAGTAATAATTACAAGTCATTATAATTCATGTAATGCTCCGGTGTCACCTGCTGATCCCCTGTCTAATATGAAGTTTACTCTGTGTGTGTGTGTGTGTGTGTGTGTGTGTGTGTGTGTGTGTGTGTGTGTGTGTGTGTGTGTGTGTGTGTGTGTGTGTGTGTGTGTGTGTGTGTGTGTGTGTGTGTGTGTGTGTGTGTGTGCATGCATACGTGTGTGTGTTTGCGTGTGTTTCAGGTCCCATGCAAGAGACTGTTTATGATTTCTGGCGGATGGTTTGGCAGGAGAACACCGCTGCCATCGTCATGGTAACCAACCTGGTGGAGGTGGGGCGGGTGAGTGCACAGACAAACAAACACACACACACACTGATACACTGATTGTTGTGATCTGGTAGTTTTTTCCTCTCTGATGAAGTTTGGGACTTCATTTCCCAGAGTGCATCAGTCAAGTCTCTCTCCTGTGCCTCTGCGATGAGCTTCATTGCATAAATGTTTCAAGCCGTGATCGTTCGGGTATATATACATCATATAGTTTTATATATACATCATATAGTTGTATATATACATCATATAGTTATATATATATATACATCATATATTTTTATATATACATCATATAGTTGTATATTTAAATAACATAGTTGTATATATACATCATATAGTTGTATATTTAAATAACATAGTTGTATATATACATCATATAGTTGTATATATAAATAACATAGTTGTATATATACATCATATAGTTTTATATATACATCATATAGTTGTATATATATATAACATAGTTGTATATATACATCATATAGCTTTATACATATATCATATAGTTGTATATTTTATCCAAAGAGACTTACATGCTATACAGTAGACCGTAGACACAGCAACGGTGAGCAATGAGGGTTAAGTGTCTTGCTCAAGGACACATCGACATGGATATATATATATATCATATAGTTGTATACATAAATCATATATTTGAAATATATATTTTCAAAATCTCCAGTACCCCAGAGGTAGTAGTACCACTAGTAATCCCATTTGAGAACCACTGCTTTAGATGGTCACCAAGCCTGTATAGGACGCTAGCAGCCAGCAAACATATATAATCTAGGGTTAGGGTTAACCCCTATGTATAACCTGTGTGTGATGTAAACCCAGATTATAACAGATTATATTGATTATATAAAATACAATACTATATGTAACCCTAACCCTTATGTGATATAAACACTGATTATGCAGATCAGATTGTGTGGATTATATATATTATAATAATATAATCATTTATACATAACCCTAAGCCTTGTGTGATGTAGGTCAGGACACAAGAGTGAAAGGTATGAAGCTCAGGTAGCTTCACTCGGCTCACCTGCTCACTGTCCCAGATCTCATTACCCAGAATGCACCAGGGATTGTAGAATGGATCACTCACACACACACACACACACATTGTCACGTTAGACGGAATTGCCCTCCACCCCCCTTTTCTGTTCACCTCGTTGGTTGCCGTGGCGACATTGTAATTAGCTCAGCAGTAATTAGCTGTTATGGGCGGGGGCGGAGCTTTTAATGAGATTTTAATATCAGACGCTTTTCTTCTGTTTAATTAATGAGTCACTTTATTTCTGCCTGACTGTAATGTCAATGAATAAACAAGAGGTGTGTGTGTGTGTGTGTGTGTGTGTGTGTGTGTGTGTGTGTGTGTGTGTGTGTGTGTGTGTGTGTGTGTGTGTGTGTGTGTGTGTGTGTGTGTGTGTGTGTGTGTGTGTGTGTGTGTGTGCAGGTGAAGTGCTGTAAGTACTGGCCAGACGACACAGAGATCTATGGAGACATGAAGGTGACGCTGATCGAGACTCAGCTGCTGTCAGAGTACGTGATCCGGACCTTCGCTGTGGAGAAGGTACAATATACACACTGTAATACATTACATTACATTACATTACATTACATGTCATTTAGCTGACGCTTTTATCCAAAGCGACTTACAATAAGTGCATTCTACGGTTACAAACAAGAATCAGAACAACAAGAATCAAGAAGGTACAATTTCGTCAAAGGTTCGACTACAAAGTGCTATCAGTAAGAGCCATTTCAGTGCTACTATAGTGCTACATCCTTTATTCAAGGTATAGTCGGAAAAGATGTGTTTTTAGTTTGCGACGGAAAATGTAGAGACTTCCTGATGTTCTGATGTCAATGGGGAGCTCATTCCACCATCGAGGACACTCGATAATACACACACTGATACACACTGTAATACACACACTGATACACATTGTAATACACACACTGTAATACACACTTCTAATACACACTGTAATATACACACTGATACACACTGTAATACACATTCTAATACACACTGTAATACACGTACAAATACACACTGTAATATACATGCAGTGGATCAATAAATAAAAACAGTGAGGGTATGACATCATATTGATGAGGACAGTGGATCAATCGATGTGATCGTTTCAGAGGGGCGTGGCCGAGATCAGGGAGATCCGTCAGTTCCACTTCACCGGTTGGCCGGACCACGGCGTTCCTCTCCACGCCACCGGCCTGCTGGGCTTCATCCGCCGTGTGAAGGCCAAGACTCCGCCCACCGCCGGCCCCACCGCGGTGCACTGCAGGCAATATATTGATCCCCAATATTATGGCTCCATGTCTTTATTATTGAGCCCTGATATATAGGCATATATATAATGTGTGTGTGTGTGTGTGTGTGTGTGTGTGTGTGTGTGTGTGTTGCAGTGCGGGGGCGGGGCGTACAGGATGCTTCATCGTGATTGACATCATGCTCGACATGGCGGAGAGAGAAGGTGTGGTCGACATCTACAACTGTGTCCGAGAGCTGCGAGCACGAAGGGTGAACATGGTCCAGACTGAGGTACCTACAAGAACCAGGGGCCACTCCTTAAAGGGACAGCAGGGGCCACTCCTTAAAGGGACAGCAGGGGCCACTACCTTAAATGGACAGCAGGGTGCACTACCTTAAAGGGACAGCAGGGGGCACTACCTTAAAGGGACAGCAGGGGGCACTACCTTAAGGGACATCAGGGGCCACTACCTTAAAGGGACAGCAGGGGCCACTACCTTAAAGGGACAGCAGGGGCCACTACCTTAAAGGGACAGCAGGGGGCACTACCTTAAGGGACACCAGGGGCCACTACCTTAAGGGACAGCAGGGGCCACTACCTTAAGGAACAGCAGGGGCCACTACTTTAAGGGACAGCAGGGGCCACTACCTTAAGGGACAGCAGGGGCCACTATCTTAAGGGGACAGCAGGGGCCACTACCTTAAGGGACAGCAGGGGCCACTATCTTAAGGGGACAGCAGGGACCACTATCTTAAAGGAACTGCAGGGGCCACTATCTTAAAGGAACAGCAGGAGTCACTATCTTAAGGGGACAGCATGGACCACTTTCTTAAGGGGACAGCAGGGGCCACTATCTTAAGGGAACACCAGGGACCACTATCTTATAGGGACACCAAGGGCCATTTTCTCAAGACGACCTTCCCCCCCCCCCACCCCCCCCCTCCTGTCCAGGAGCAGTACGTCTTCATCCATGACGCCATCTTGGAGGCGTGTCTCTGCGGGGACACAGCTATTCCGGCCAATCAGCTGCGGTCGGTTTACTACGAGATGAACCGATTGGATCCTCAGACCAACTCCAGCCAAATCAAAGAGGAGTTCAGGGTAAAATATTGATCCACATATTGGCTTTTCAATGTCCTCATTATGGTAATATTAATACAATATAATATATGTATGAATGTAATATTAATTAATATTATATATTGTATTATATCAATATATTTATATTGTAGTTGACACATTTCTAATTCTGTTGTTTTGTAATGTATTATAAAACATATGCATATATGTATACAGATATACGTATATATGTATTATAATATATATATGCGTTTATTTTAAAGCACCACATTCTATAGAGATATTCTTTATAAATGGTTTATGATCACTTTGTTTATGGTTAATACATTATTTAATAATGTTTTATAGTTGAAAAATGTCCTTGAGCTGTAAATGTTGATAACTCCTTAAAAAGGGTAATAAACGTCAATTATTCAGTTAGAAATGTAAATAAATGGTAATTATCCATTACTTTTGCAGTTAGAAATGTTTATAACCTATTAAGAAAGGATAATAATTAACGTAAATTATGTAGTTATACTCATCAATAAAGGGTAATAAACCATTAATAATGTCAGTATATATGTTTATAACCCATTAATAAAGATAATAAACGTATATATTGTAGTTATATCATAAATAAAGGCTAATAAACCATTACTTATCTCAGTATATGTGTTAACCCAGTAATAAAGGGTAATTATTCATTAATAAAGGGCATTGACCATTAATTAAGTGTAATACACCATTAATAGGTGATAGTAAAGATGCATTATATTATTCACCCTTATTAAGTGATAATAAACCATCATTTTAATCGTTATTAACATTAATGTGTGCTTTAGGAAAGTTAATTTATAACATTTATGAAGATCATTATAAGGTTATTGAGACGTCTGTGTTGATTTTGTTATTTAAATCAATTATATTATAATTATATTGATCTCTACTGACAACAATATTGATTTGTATTGGTGATAATATTGGTCTTGGGCTGCACTGCACGTGGTGTAGTGGCGAACCTACCTTCACTCAATGACAGCTGGTATCAGCTCCAGCTCCGCAACCCTAAAACAGGATAAGATGGATGGATAAGATGGATGGATGGAATCTTGATTGGAGTTGATACTTCTCTTTATAGGTCATGTAATTGATCTTTATTGTAAAGATATTGGTCTTTATCAATGATAATATACCTTGAATAAAGGATGTAGCACTATAGTAGCACTGAAATGGCTCTTACTGATAGCACTTTGTAGTTGAACTTTTGGACGAAATTGTACCTTCTTGATTCTTGTTGTTCTGATTCTTGTTTGTAACCGTAGAATGCACTTATTGTAAGTCGCTTTGGATAAAAGCGTCAGCTAAATGAAATGTAATGTAATGTAATGTAATGTAATGATAATATTCATCCTGATTGCGACTGTGGCTCAGTGGTTAGCAGGTCCGTCTTTCAATCAGAGGATCGGTGGTTCAAACCCAGGCTCCGCTAGTCCATGTTGTTGTGTCCTTGAGCAAGACACTTAACCCTAATTGCTCACCGTTGCTGTGACTACTGTATATCATGTAAGTCGCTTTGGATAAAAGCCTCAGAGAAATGGATTGATTGATCGGACTTGTTATGGTCCTGATTGATTGATCGGACTGGTTTTGGTCCTAATTGATTGATCGGACTGGTTTTGGTCCTGATTGATTGATCGGACTGGTATTGATCCTGATTGATTGATCTGACTGGTATTGATCCTGATTGATTGATCTTGCTCAGACCCTGAACATGGTGACGCCCACGCTGCGGGTGGAGGACTGCAGCATCGCTCTGTTGCCGAGGAACCACGAAAAGAACCGCTGCATGGACGTGTTGCCTCCAGACCGCTGCCTTCCCTTCCTCATCACCATCGACGGGGAGAGCTCCAACTACATCAACGCCGCCCTGATGGATGTAAGTAGCGGGGCCCTTAGGAGCCCTTTAGGGGCCACCCACGTGGACGTAAGTAGCGGGGCCCTTAGGGGCCCTATAGGGGCCGCCATGATGGACGTAAGTAGCGGGGTCTTTAGGGGCCCTATAGGGGCCGCCATGATGGACGTAAGTAGAAGGGCCTTTAGGGGCTGCCATGATGGACGTAAGTAGTGTGGCCCATAGGGGCCCTATAGGGGCCGCCATGATGCATGTAAGTAGCGGGGCTCATGGGGACTCTTTAGGGGCCGCCATGATGAACGTAAGTAAAGGGGCCTTTTGGGGCCCTATAGGGGCCGCCATGATGCATGTAAGTAGCGGGGCCCTTAGTGGCCCTATAGGGGCTGCCATGATGGACGTAAGTAGAGGGGCCTTTAGGGGCCGCCATGATGGACGTAAGTAGCGGGGCCCTTAGGGGCGCCCTGATGGACGTAAGTAGTGTGGCCCATAAGGGCCCTATAGGGGCCGCCATGATGCATGTAAGTAGCGGGGCTCATGGGGACTCTTTAGGGGCCGCCATGATGAACGTAAGTAAAGGGGCCTTTTGGGGCCCTATAGGGGCCGCCATGATGCATGTAAGTAGCGGGGCCCTTAGTGGCCCTATAGGGGCTGCCATGATGGACGTAAGTAGAGGGGCCTTTAGGGGCCGCCATGATGGACGTAAGTAGCGGGGCCTTTAGGGGCCCTATAGGGGCCGCCATGATGGACGTAAGTAGCGGGGCCCTTAGTGGCCCTATAGGGGCTGCCATGATGGACGTAAGTAGAGGGGCCTTTAGGGGCCGCCATGATGGACGTAAGTAGCGGGGCCTTTAGGGGCCCTATAGGGGCCGCCATGATGGACGTAAGTAGCGGGGCCTTTAGGGGCCCTATAGGGGCCGCCATGATGGACGTAAGTAGGTATAGGGGCCCTTAGGGGCTCCTCTGGAGCTTTCCTCCGCATCACATGGTCTTCAGCCAATCCAGTGGTCTGGGAATTGTTGATGTTTATGTTAATAAATAAACTAGATGTCATTGATCACAACAAAGTTAATATTGATGATATTGTCACTGAGACAGACAGACAGACAGACAGACAGACAGACAGACAGACAGACATCAGTCTCAGCATCTTTGTGGGATTATGGGTTTCGAAACACTGTTGTCCTGAACATTCACCAATAAACCACTCTGTGTGTGTGTGTGTGTGTTAGTTCAGAGCTCCTGTCAAAATAAAGCTCAGAAATGTTGTTGGTGATGCTGTTTGTTCCTGTGTGATGTCACTTCCTGTGGCATGACCATATATGGCTGTGTGTTAATGGTTGCAGAGCTATAAGCAGCCATCAGCGTTCATCGTTACCCAGCATCCTTTGCCCAACACGGTGAAGGACTTCTGGCGTCTGGTACTTGACTACCACTGTACCTCCATCGTGATGCTGAACGACGTGGACCCAGCACAGGTACACACACTTACACTTACACACAGACACAGACACACACACACACACACACACACACACACACACACACAGGTACACACATACACACACACACACACACACACACACACACTCTTATGTCTCTTACTGTCTTTGTGTCTCTGTGTCTCTGATGTCTCTGTGTCTCTGATGTTTTTGTGTCTCTGTGTCTCTGTGTCTTTGTGTCTCAGTCTCTGATGTCTTTGTGTCTCTGTGTCTCTGTGTCTTTGTGTCTTTGTGTCTCTGTGTCTTTGTGTCTCTGTGTCTTTGTGTCTCTGTGTCTCTGTGTCTCTGATGTCTCTGTGTCTTTGTGTCTCTGGTGTCTCTGTGTCTCTGTGTCTTTGTGTCTCTGTGTCTCTGTGTCTCTGATGTCTCTGTGTCTTTGTGTCTCTGGTGTCTTTGTGTCTCTGTGTCTTTGTGTCTCTGGTGTCTCTGTGTCTCTGTGTCTCTGTGTCTCTGATGTCTCTGTGTCTTTGTATCTCTGTGTCTCTGTGTCTCTATGTCTCTATGTCTATATGTCTCTGATGTCTCTGTGTCTTTGTATCTTTGTATCTTTGTGTCTCTGATGTCTCTGTGTCTCTATGTCTCTGATGTCTTTGTGTCTCTGTGTCTCTGATGTCTTTGTGTCTTTCTGTCTCTGTGTCTTTCTGTCTTTGTGTCTCTGATGTCTCTGTGTCTTTGTATCTCTGATGTCTCTGTGTCTTTGTGTCTCTGTGTCTCTGATGGCTTTGTGGCTTTGTGTCTCTGTGTCTCAGCTGTGTCCTCAGTACTGGCCTGAGAACGGCCTCCATCGTCTCGGCTCGCTGCAGGTGGAGTTTGTCTCTGCAGACCTGGAGGAGGACGTCATCAGCCGCATCTTCAGGATCTACAACACAGCCAGGGTGTGTTTCTTTTACTCTTTGCCACCTCCCTCCATGTTGACTATCACCACCTGGAGACGCGGACACACACTAGGACTGTGTGTCAGGTCCTGATTTGTCTTCTTATCCATATCGTTATGTAGATTGGTCTATTTTAAGTTTTTGGTTACATAAAGGATATTAGGTTTATTGTTGTAAGATAACAGTTAGTTGTTGGTTATATAAAGGATAGTTTATTGTTGTAAGATAACAGTTAGTTGTTGGTTATATAAAGGATAGTTCATTGTAAGATAACAGTTAGTTATTGGTTATATAAAGGATAGTTAATTGTAAGATAACAGTTAGTTATTGGTTATATAAAGGATAGTTTATTGTTTTGAGATAACAGTTAGTTATTGGTTATATAAAGGATAGTTCATTGTAAGATAACAGTTAGTTATTGGTTATATAAAGGATAGTTAATTGTAAGATAACAGTTAGTTGTTGGTTATATAAAGGACAGTTTATTGTTTTGAGATAACAGTTAGTTATTGGTTACATAAAGGATAGTTTGTTTTGAGATAACAGTTAGTTATTGGTTATATAAAGGATAGTTCATTGTAAGATAACAGTTAGTTATTGGTTATATAAAGGATAGTTTATTGTTTTGAGATAACAGTTAGTTGTTGGTTATATAAAGGATAGTTTATTGTTTTGAAGACTAGAATATAGATATTTAAGTCCATTCACCATCTCCGTCCATCCTTTCAGCATTCAGGCTGGGTGCTTTTACTTTAGGGTGCGTTTCATTTCACCCCGTCGGGGCGAGCTTGTTCTGACCACCCTGTCCTCCCTGTGCCCCCCAGCCACAGGACGGGTACCGGATGGTGCAGCAGTTCCAGTTCCTGGGCTGGCCGATGTACCGGGACACGCCCGTGTCCAAGCGCTCCTTCCTCAAGCTGGTCCACCAAGTAGACAAATGGCAGGAGGAGTACGACGGAGGAGAGGGCCGCACGGTGGTGCACTGCCTGTAAGAGTACTACTGAAATTGCAGTAACGTACTGGAGATAGTACAATAATACTACTAGTAATACTAAATATACTAATAATAAATATAACACCTTCAGAACACTAATAATAAATATAACACCTTCAGAAACTTCAATTCATTCAGAACTGTGCTGCCCGAACTCTGATGAAAATTCGCAAATACGAACATATCACTCCCATTCTTCAGAACCTTCATTGGCTACCCATAACCTCAAGAATTCAATACAAGATTGCCCTCATCACCCACCAATGCATCTACAACAATGCCCCGCAATACCTCAAAGACCTCATTATCCCCCACTCATCTACTCGTAACCTACGGTCCCAAAGCACAAACCTCCTCCATCAGCCTCGCTCAAGACTCCGCACCATGGGAGATCGAGCTTTCTCCGTCACTGCCCCTCGCATCTGGAACTCCCTCCCTGAACATCTCAGAAAACCACAGTCTGTGGACAGTTTTAAAAAACAACTTAAAACTGTTCTGTTCAGGCAGGCGTTCTTAAGTTGTTCGTAGTTTTTGCGGATTTTAAATTTGCTCTCCACTGCTCGTTTAGCTGTTTTCTTTTCAAATGCGTTTTTATGTATGTATTTTCTTGATTGTATATGTTTTCTGTTGTTTTTTATTATCCATGTGTTTTTATGTGGTTTCTGTAGCACTTTGAGATTTTTCTTATGAAAAGTGCTTTACAAATAAAATGTATTATTATTATTATTATTATTATAATAATACTGAGTAGTTTTCCTCAGTTCATCAGTGATGTTGTGTTTCCATCTAGTGGAGAGAACATGGAATAACAATCTCCTCTCTCCCCTCCTCCTCCTCTCCTCCTCCTTTTCTTCCCCTCCCTTCATCCTCCCCTCCTGCTCCTCTTCTCCTCCTCCTCCACTCTTCCTCCTCTCCACCGCCTCCTCTTCCTCCCCTCCTCCTCTCCTCCTCCTATCCTCCTCCCCTCCTCCTCCTCCTTTTTTCTCCTCCTCCTCTCCTCCTCCCCTCCTCCTCCTTTTCTTCTCCTCGGCTCCTCCTCTCCTCCTCCTCTGCTCCTACTCCCCTCCTCCTCTTCTCCTCCTCTCCTCCCCACCTCCACCTCCCCTGCTCATCCTCCTCCCCTCCTCATCCTTTTCTTCTCCTCCCCTCCACATCCCCTCCTCCTCCTCTCCTCCTCCTCCTATGCTCCTCCTCCTCCCCTACTCCTCCTCCTCTCCTTTTCTTCTCCTCCCCTCCTCCTCCCCTGCTCCTCCTACTCTCCTCCTCCTCCCCTCCTCTCCCCTCCTCTCCTCCTCATCCACCTTCCTCTCCTCCTCTCCCCTCCTCCTCCTCCACTTTCCTCTCCTCCTCTCCCATCCTCTCCTCCTCCTCCCCTCCCCTCCTCCTCCTCTCCTCCTCAGGAATGGAGGAGGTCGCAGTGGTGTGTTCTGCAGCATCAGTATCGTGTGTGAGATGTTGCGTCAGCAGCGCTGCGTTGATGTTTTTCATGCCGTAAAAACGCTGAGAAACAACAAACCGAACATGGTGGACCTGCTGGTAACACACATACACACACACACACACACACACACATGTACACACACATATACACACAGACACACAAAAACACATATATATCTATATCTATATAGATATAGATATATATATATATATCTATATAGATATAGATATATATATATATATATATAGATATATATATATATATATATATATATATACAAACACACACAAACATATATACATACACACACACGTACACACACACACATATACACACAAAAACACATATATATATATACACACACACAAACATATATACATACACACACACACACACACACATATACACACAAAAACACATATATATATATATATATATATATATATACACACACATACATGCAGACACACACAAACAGGATCTACAGGCAGTGTTATTGTGACCTCTGGTGACCTCTGACCTCTGTGTGTCTACAGGAACAGTACAAGTTCTGTTATGAAGTTGCTCTGGAGTACCTCAGCGCTGCCTAGCCTCCTGCTGCTCCTCCTCTTTCTTCTCCTCTTCCTCTTTCTCTGCCTCCTCCTCCTCTTCTTTCTCTTCCTCCTGCCCCTGCTCCTCCTCCCCCTCTTCTTTCTCTTCCTCCTCCCCCTCCTCTTCCTTTTCCTCCTCCTCCTCTTCTTCCTCATCCTCCTCTTTCTCTATAGCAGGAAGAGCAAGAGGAGGAGGAAAACTACTGACTGCCGGCGGAGAGGAGGAGGTCGCGCTGACTGAACTGAACTGGACTCACTTGTTTTCTCACCATATTATATAGGTATATATATATATATATATATATATATATATATATATATATATATATACCTATATATATATATATATACGTATATATATATACGTATATATATATATATAGGGCTGCACGGTGGCGTAGTGGCTAGCACTGTCGCCTCACAGCAAAAGGGGCCGGGGTTCCAATCCCGGTCTGGGCGGGCCTTCTGTGTGGAGTTTGCATGTTCTCCCCGTGTCAGCGTGGGTTCTCTCCGGGTTCTCCGGCTTCCTCCCAAAGACATGCATGTTAGGTTAATTGGACTCTAAATTGCCCATAGGTGTGAATGTGAGTGTGAATGGTTGTCTGTCTATATGTGAGCCCTGGATAGACTGGCGACTTATCCAGGGTGTACCCTGCCTTCGCCCAATGACAGCTGGGATCGGCTCCAGCGCCCCGCGACCCTAAAGAGGATAAGCGGTTCAGATAATGGATGGATGGATATATATATATGGTCACTTTGTTCTTTTTTTGTGAATGAGCTGAAACTAAAAGAACCAAAACAACATGAAGACGAACGCTTCAACACATCCTGGTTTTTGACTTTCACATCAGAGTGGAGCATCCCGTTACCGGACAGGATCTACCTGAACTCACCTGAGTCACCAAGAAGACACTTCAGGGACTTTTCAGACTCGTCTGAGCGTGTTTCACTCCTTCTCTCTGACCGGTGTTCAGGTGAGGCACGCACACGCCCAACCTGCCTGACCACCAGACGTCAGGTTATGAGAAGAAATGTCGGATTGTGAGAAAATATTTTGTGAATAATAGAAAATATTTCTTATTGCGAGAGAACTGTGAGCTCACAGGATTATTGATTATGGTGAAAACCAGAATGTTCTTAAATATTGAGTCAGATTTAACCGACAACCCCCTAGAGCTCCACTGACTTCTGGTCAAGAGCACTGGACTTAGTAAGTAGACCTTTAGTTGAGATTAATTTGTTCTCACCTGTGTCTTTGTCTTTTCACTGAGAACCTGGCGTTATATAAACGTGTAGCTCTTCTTCGGTGGTGTTTGATCTTTACTGCTGCAGACAACCATATAGTCTTCAGTCTGTCGATCCAGACCCGTCCCCGTGTTTGGTCCCCTTCAGGTGCTGGTTTTTGTGGTCCTGTCTGCTCCTCAGCGGGCCGGACGAGGCTGGTGGATGTGTTGAGGCGAGCTGTTAATAGTGTACATAGAGGAGGAAGCAGGAAGTATATTTATTCCTTCAGTTGTTTTCAGTATCGATGTTGTTATCGTCGTTCTTGTGAAGCACACAGAGAGACAATCATGTCGGACAATTTTAATGTTCCACCATCAGAACCAGTTAGACCAGGAAACGACCTAACCCTGCTAACCTAGGGCTCTGGATGGGTGTAACCCTGGTTATATATGCTCTGGACGGGTGTAATCCTGGTTATATATGCTCTGGACGGGTGTAATCCTGGTTATATATGCTCTGGACGGGTGTAACCCTGGTTATATATATGCTCTGGACGGGTGTAACCCTGGTTATATATGCTCTGGACGGGTGTAACCCTGGTTATATATGGCCCTAGACGGGTGTAACCCTGGTTATATATGCTCTGGACGGGTGTAATCCTGGTTATATATGGCCCTAGACGGGTGTAACCCTGGTTATATATGCTCTGGACGGGTGTAATCCTGGTTATATATGGCCCTAGACGGGTGTAACCCTGGTTATATATGCTCTGGACGGGTGTAATCCTGGTTATATATGCTCTGGACAGGTGTAACCCTGGTTATACATGGCTCTTGAACAGCTTAACCCTGCTTATATATGGCTCTGGACCCGTGTAACCCTGGTTATAAAAGGTTCTGGTGCAGACAAGAACATTATTGTAATGAAAGCTTTTATTTATGTTGTATGATTCCACAATACTGCAAATAAAAATCTGTATACACTCTTCAACTGGAGTTTGTCACCTCAATATGTGTGTGTGTGTGTCCATGGTATGTTTATGTTTCTATTTACTTTGTATATTTATATTTTCATGTTGTACAGACCAGGGGCCTGTTGCACAAAAGTAGAATTAAGACATCCGGGATAAATGACTCAGCCGAGCTCAATGAAGCCAAAACATGTGCGTCCAGGCTTAATTGGTTGCACAAAGACCAAGCCAGGATGAGCAGACACGGATTCATTAAGCCAGGTGAAACCAATCCTGGATAGGTGCGCGCTCACGGCTCACTCAAATAGACCCCGCCACAGATCACAGATTAACTGATTTACCATGGCAACTAGAGCCGCGTACTTTTCCCCGTCGGAAGCACAAATCCTCATGGAGGCATACGAGGAGGTAAAAGATATAATTAAGAAGAAAGGCAACACCGCCACAGTGATAAAGCAAAGAGAAAAAGCGTGGCAAAGTATTGCAGACCGCCTGAATGCGTAAGTAGTGCACAATTACACACTCACCGCTCCGCTGAAACATCACAATTACAATTCAAATATTTAATTCACATCTCCAAAAATGCAGTTGTACTGTAATTATGAAACGGTTACATTTTTAATTGAAATGCACTGCAGATATGAGTGAAATTGTGTAAAGTAACTCCATCACACTGTATAAAGCTATGATAAATTATTTATTTAAGCCTTACATTATTATTTAACGTTACTACGCTCAGTACGGTTTAATCGTTGTACTCTGCTTCTTATGTTGTCCACCGTTTTTTTTGTGTTTCTCCTGCTTTCATTAATGTAAAGCTGCTTTGACAGAATGAAAGAATTGTGAAAAGTGCTATATAAATAAAATTTAATTGAATAAATAGATGAGCTATAATAATAATCACTTTAATTTATATAGCGCCTTTCAAAGGACCCAAGGTCGGTTGCTCACTGCACTGCAAAAATGTCTTTCTTACTTAGTATTTTTGTCTTGTTTTCAGTTAAAAAAAAATATCTAAAAAAAATCTTAAATATTTTCTTGAGCAAAATTACCTAGGAAAATAAGCAAAAAAATCTGCCAGTGAAACGAGAACTTTTCTAAAATTAAGTGTTTATGGAAAAAGTAAACTTATTTCAAGAGAAGTTTTATTATATTGACAGATTTTTTATTTGTTTGCTTGTTTTAAGCACACATTTACTTAAAGTTTATATTTTTTGTCTAAACTATACTTATTTTGCTAGGTCATTTAGCAAATCAAGAAAATACATCTTTATTTAAGTTTTTTTTTTTTTTGATATTTTTACTGAAAACAAGACAAAAATACCAAGTAATTTTTTGCAGTGTGACTCCATTAAATGTGTGTGTGTGTGTGTGTGTGTGTGTGTGTGTGTGTAGATTAAACATGAACGGGCCAAAACGGACATGGCAGCAGGTCAAAATCAAATACAACAACATCATCTAAAAATCATTTTTTATCCAAAATCATTGAAATTAATGATCACAAACGTTTAAATAATGACAGTGGGTCTAGTTATATGTGATAACAATGTATAGTGAGCAGTGAAATAACTATTGGTTTCCATTTGTGGTGACTGCTGACTGACATTAGGGATGAGATTAAATAGATCCTGGAATTTAGCCTGGTCTGGAGCAGGCTAGCTCCACAGAATAAATCTCCATGGTAATTTATACCATAACATATCCTCCTGCCGCCTATCCATCTTTAGTGCAACCGGATTACGGATCAATTGAGCCAGGATCACCAAGATATCCTGGCTTAATCCCTTATCCTAGTTTTGTGCAACAGGCCCCTGGGGCCTGTTGCACAAAACTAGTGTGCAACAGGCCCCAGGGGCAACAGGCCCCAGGGGCCTGTTGCACAAAACTAGGATAAGGGATTAAGCCAGGATATCTTGGTGATCCTGGCTCAATTGATCCGTAATCCGGTTGCACTAAAGATGGATAGGGGGCAGGAGGATATGTTATGGTATAAATTACCATGGAGATTTATTCTGTGGAGCTAGCCTGCTCCAGACCAGGCTAAATTCCAGGATCTATTTAATCTCATCCCTAATGTCAGTCAGCAGTCACCACAAATGGAAACCAATAGTTATTTCACTGCTCACTATACATTGTTATCACATATAACTAGACCCACTGTCATTATTTAAACGTTTGTGATCATTAATTTCAATGATTTTGGATAAAAAATGATTTTTAGATGTTGCTATCATTAGATAATTTACAGTTTCCCATAGACTATAAGGCTATATATAAAATGATAGAATATTAGGGCCACAGAGGGAAAAAAAAGACAAGTCATAATATTGTAACCAGTTGTTTTAAAGGAGGACAGTTGTTAAAATGACAGATGTGGGGCATTTCGTGAAATTGTACTTCAGTATGGTTTCATAAACAAAGACATGCTGATGTGCCAGAATATTAAGTATCACATTGTCATAAGTATCAAAACTGTAAAAACAATATGTAGCTTTTCTGCAGAAAGAACCAGCCTCATAAATGTATGACTTTATCCTTTTTCTTCAGTGTGGCCCTAGTACTCTGTCATATAAACAAATACACATTCCATATGAATATAAAAACACAATGTGTAACATTATGTTCCTTTATTGAATAAGGACAAAACAAAGCAGGTAAACCATCAGCTCCTTTCGAAACTGAAGTCACAGTGACTCTACAAGATGGAAAGCACAGAATCCAAGCATATTATACAAAATGATACATACACATTCAAAGGTCTGTATATAACACACCCTGCATGTCTGCACACTAAAATAAATGCAGGACAAATCCATACACATCAACTGAACAGACAAATGAATGGATGCAGTAGCCTCCCTGCAGCCTTGTATTACACACAGTATACCGCACAAACATCATAAGAGGCCAAATTCGTAAAAAAACGAACCCAAAAAAACCCAAATTCCTCTGCCACCGCAGGACATATTTAACCAAAATTGAAAGCACACATACTAACTAAAATAATTCAACACATATTGGTCCCTCAGCAGCCGACCACTGTCGTCATCAGGGAAGATTGCCGGATTGTCCCAGTCCATGGCTGGTGGCACTCTGGGGGCCCTCTCCTTCCTCAGGCAGGCCACATTGTGGAGGACAGCACAAGCCACAGTAATATCACATGCCCTAACAGGGCTGACCCTTAATTTGTGAAGGCAGTGAAAGCGTGCCTTCAGGAGGCCAAAGGTCATTTCAACTCTGGCCCTGGTCCTGGCATGGGCATGGTTGTAGGCCTGCTGTGCTTCCTGGGGGTCTGTGAAAGGTGGCAGCCATACCCCCTGTCTCCCAGCAACACACCAGAGAATTCACCTGTCAACACAAAATCTCATCATTACTACCTCATAAACACAGTGATATTCTTGACACAGCCATGATGGTTATAAATAGGGGTTGTGTGGCTTACCTTGTGATAGGCACTGATAGATTTCAGAGGCCCGAAAGATTCTGGAGTCATGGACTGAGCCAGGCCATTTTGCCACAACATTGCTGATCACACAGTCAGCATTGCAGACCATCTGAAATCATAAGATGAGGAATATTACACCAATCAATGCACATCACTGGCAATGCAGAGTGTTCGTCAATGGACAATATCAAAAAGTTATGTTCACCTGAACATTAATGCTGTGAAAGGATTTCCTATTTACAAAATGGGCCTCATGGGCACCTGAGGGGGCTTTTATCCTTATGTGTGTGCAGTCCACTGCACCAATGACATTGGGGAAACCTGTCACACAAAGTAATGAGTATCCTACTATGTGTTAACAGTTGTCCTGTAATTTGTAGATCCTCTTACCTGCAATCCTATAGAACTCCTCTTTGATGTCACAGAGTCTTCTGTGGCCAGGGAAGGAGATGAAGACATCTGCTAATGCTTTGATAGCCAGACACACACTCCTTATTGTGCGGCAAATTGTGGCCTTGTTCAGCTGTTCTGCATCCCCCACTGAGTACAGGAAGGCTCCACTAGCAAAAAAGCGCAAGGCCACACAAACCACTTGCTCCACATTCAGTGCATGGCTCCGTGCAGTGCGGTGCTTAATCCTGGGACCCAGTAGTCTGCATAGATACCTGATGCCATCTGCAGAAAACCTGTATCTTTCATATAGATGGTCATCAGGGAAGGCCAGTGGGTCCAACCGGTCCCTGAAGACCCTTTCTCGCCTGAAGGCTCTCCTCAGCACAAGTGCTTCTTCATCCACCACATCTCGCACGAATGGGCATGCCATTGTCAGAGCAGAAAGGAACACACACTTTTGGGCCTTCATATAGGCTAGTGGCCACACCTGGTGCTGGGGGGGTGGGCAAAAGAGGGCGATGCCTTATAACGATGACTTGGTTGTACTGATTGCTGGGAAAATAAAAAAAACCTTAGAAAGATGCCACCATCCTGTGTGCTCACAATAAGAGCTCATATGTCATGGCTCACTTGACTTTACGAGAATATACCTAATTTCTATTTTGAGCTGTCATCTTCTTGGAGCTGGGGGAGGAAAGAAAAATAATGATTAATACATTTGTGTTACAGTTAGCATACAGTGTACATTGAAGGCATATCTCACCTCCCTCAAGTTTTTTTATTTCAAGGTCCAGTTTCCTAATTGTCCTCTTTTTTATTTCGGACTCCAGTGCAAGATTTTCCATCTTTTTCTTCTTGTACTGAATGTCTATGTCTGCCAGTTCTATTTGGCGCCGGAGGTGGTTGCCATACAACCTTCTGATAGCTTGTGAGCTCTGTGAACACAATACAATTAGCGCAGCTGGAATTTGGCAGGATGTGGTGTCCTTTTATTAATACGCACTATGTTGCCAGGCTGGTTTTCCCACTGTATAGCATCTGGGTCCTGTAAAAGAAATTAGATTTTTTGATTTTGATGAGGACTCCTCACCATTGTAGAGTAAATAGTACTTTCACAGTCTTAACATGATACCTCATGCCTTCTGGAATCCAGAGAGATGGTCTCCTCCTCATCATCGTCTCCATCATGTGCTGTTGCTGCTGCACTGGGGCCTTCACCCTATCACATTTAATGGGATTCATATTGAAGCTAGTAGACAAGACATGCCAGGCCTACAGTATGCCTTTGATGGAGTACTCACTGGATCAGCATCGTCTGGTGCTTGTGCTGGTGGCTCTAACAGGAACACAGTGCTGCCAGACACTGCAAGGCAATAGGTAAACCAAAGTCAGACAGTCCAAATTGATTCAATATGAATGTGGTTGTATCCCATGTAGAGATGGAAGGACATACCTTGAATGAAGCGGGTGGCATCTTGGGAGGAACCTATGCTCGTCTCTTTCCCCCCAGGGATCCCCTCTAAGACGGGCCTGCCTTTATTTAGCTCCAAGGCCATGTCCTCTGCTGGGGTAAGTTCAGCCTTTGGTGACCCACCACCCGTGCCTTGTCTGTGGGTATTCTTTTTCACTGCTAAAACAGTACAGACAATGTGTGAGCAGGCACCTTCTGGGTACAATATATGCTTGTGCTTTGTTAAATATTAGTCAGGGACCATACCATTCTGCAGAATGTTCTTGTATTTGATTTTGACCTGCTGCCATGTCCGTTTTGGCCCGTTCATGTTTAATCTACACACACACACACACACACACACACACACACACACACATTTAATGGAGTCACACTGCAAAAAATTACTTGGTATTTTTGTCTTGTTTTCAGTAAAAATATCAACAAAAAAAAAACTTAAATAAAGATGTATTTTCTTGATTTGCTAAATGACCTAGCAAAATAAGTATAGTTTAGACAAAAAATATAAACTTTAAGTAAATGTGTGCTTAAAACAAGCAAACAAATAAAAAAATCTGTCAATATAATAAAAATTCTCTTGAAATAAGTTTACTTTTTCCATAAACACTTAATTTTAGAAAAGTTCTCGTTTCACTGGCAGATTTTTTTTGCTTATTTTCCTAGGTAATTTTGCTCAAGAAAATATGTAAGATTTTTTTTAGATATTTTTTTTTAACTGAAAACAAGACAAAAATACTAAGTAAGAAAGACATTTTTGCAGTGCAGTGAGCAACCGACCTTGGGTCCTTTGAAAGGCGCTATATAAATTAAAGTGATTATTATTATAGCTCATCTATTTATTCAATTAAATTTTATTTATATAGCACTTTTCACAATTGTTTCATTCTGTCAAAGCAGCTTTACATTAATGAAAGCAGGAGAGACAAAAAAACGGTGGACAACATAAGAAGCAGAGTACAACGGCTAAGATTAAACCGTACTGAGCGTAGTAACGTTAAATAATAATGTAAGGCTTTAATAATAATTTATCATAGCTTTATACAGTGTGATGGAGTTACTTTACACAATTTCACTCATATCTGCAGTGCATTTCAATTAAAAATTTAACCGTTTCATAATTACAGTACAACTGCATGAATTAAATATTTGAATTGTAATTGTGATGTTTCAGCGGAGCGGTGAGTGTGTAATTGTGCACTACTTACGCATTCAGGCGGTCTGCAATACTTTGCCACGCTTTTTCTCTTTGCTTTATCACTGTGGCGGTGTTGCCTTTCTTCTTAATTATATCTTTTACCTCCTCGTATGCCTCCATGAGGATTTGTGCTTCCGACGGGGAAAAGTACGCGGCTCTAGTTGCCATGGTAAATCAGTTAATCTGTGATCTGTGGCGGGGTCTATTTGAGTGAGCCGTGAGCGCGCACCTATCCAGGATTGGTTTCACCTGGCTTAATGAATCCGTGTCTGCTCATCCTGGCTTGGTCTTTGTGCAACCAATTAAGCCTGGACGCACATGTTTTGGCTTCATTGAGCTCAGCTGAGTCATTTATCCCGGATGTCTTAATTCTACTTTTGTGCAACAGGCCCCAGGGATGGACCTGCAGGAGTGTTGACATTGATTACTATTTAATCGATTAGAGGAGGCTAAACTAACCCTAATCCATTTATTTATATATATATATATTTTATGAAGTAAATAATTTAAAATGAGAATTAGAAATATACGTCTGTAAAACTAAATCTATATATGCATGAAGGGCAAAAGCATTTTTGCATTGCTCCTCTCTTCTGTCAGACTGGAAACATTCTACTACTTTGTATATTCACAAAAAGGAATTTTAAACATCACATTTCAGAAGACTTGAAACAATAATTGTCTTCATGTTAATAATCAAAGATGAAACCAACCGCCCAACCACCTGCCCCCTTGACCCCATCCCATCTCACATCCTCCAGTCTATTGCTCCTGACCTTCTTCCCTTTCTCACCCATCTTATTAACACCTCCCTCTCAACTGGTTGTTTCCCTAACTCTCTGAAGGAGGCAAGAGTTAACCCTCTCCTGAAGAAACCCACTCTCGACCCGTCAGAAGTCAACAACTACAGACCTGTCTCTCTCCTTCCCTTTCTTTCCAAAACCCTGGAGCGAGCTATCTTCAACCAAGTCTCCTCCTTCCTCCACCAGAACAACCTTCTGGACCCTCACCAGTCTGGATTCAAGGCAGGCCACTCAACAGAGACTGCCCTCCTTGCTGTCTCAGAGCAGCTTCACACTGCGAGAGAAGCCTCTCTCTCCTCTGTCCTTATCCTTCTGGACCTTTCTGCTGCCTTTGACACAGTGAACCACCAGATCCTCATCTCCTCCCTCCAGGACCTGGGTATCTCAGGCACTGCGCTCTCCCTCCTCTCATCCTACCTCAGTGATCGCACCTACCGGGTAACCTGGAGAGGATCTGTGTCTGAACCTTGTCCTCTCACTACTGGGGTCCCTCAAGGCTCAGTCCTCGGTCTTCTCCTCTTCTCCCTGTACACCAACTCTCTTGGCTCCGTCATTCGCTCGCATGGCTTTTCCTACCATAGCTATGCTGATGACACCCAACTGATCCTCTCGTTTCCACAATCGGAAACACAGATAGCAGCACGAATCTCTGCTTGTCTGACTGACATTTCACAATGGATGTCCGCACACCACCTGAAGATTAACCCTGACAAGACGGAATTACTTCTCCTTCCAGGAAAAGTCTCCCCCACTCACGACCTGACGATTACTTTCAACAACTCAGTCTTGGCCCCGACCCCGACTGCCAGGAACCTCGGTGTGACCCTGGACAGTCAACTCTCCCTGACTGCCAACATTACCACAACAACTCGTTCCTGTAGATTCATGCTGCACAACATCAGGAGAATACGTCCACTTCTCACCCAGAAGGCGGCACAGGTTCTCGTCCAGGCTCTGGTCATCTTGGTCTAGACTATTGTAACTCCCTCCTGGCGGGTCTACCTGCTGGTGCCATCCGACCGTTGCAGCTCATCCAGAATGCAGCAGCTCGACTGGTCTTTAACCTAAATTCACCCACACTACTCCGCTCCTCCGCGACCTTCACTGGTTACCGGTGGCCGCCCGCATCCGCTTCAAAACACTGGTACTGGCGTACCGTGCTACGAACAGATCTGGTCCAGTCTACATCCAGGACATGGTAAAACCTTACACCCCAACTCGTGCGCTCCGCTCGGCTTCTGCCAATCGGCTTGTAGCTCCGTCACTGAGAGCTAAACACTCCACAAAGTCTCGACTGTTCTCTGTCCTGGCTCCTCGATGGTGGAATGAGCTCCCCATTGACATCAGGACATCAGAAAGTCTCTACATCTTCCGTCGCAAACTAAAAACATATCTTTTCCGACTATACCTTGAATAAAGGAAGTAGCACTTTAGTAGCACTGAAATGGCTCTTACTGATAGCATTTTGTAGTCGAACTTTTTGTCGAAATTGTACCTTCGTGATTCTTGTTGTTCTGATTCTTGTATGTAACCGTAGAATGCACTTATTGTAAGTCGCTTTGGATAAAAGCGTCAGCTAAATGAAATGTAATGTAATGTAATGTAATGAAAGTTTCATTGTGAGATCTTTTAGTTACATATGTGACCGCTAGGGGGCAGCGGGAACCCGCCTGAGAGCTCCTCCTGCAGGAAACGGGTAAGAAGAAGAAGCAGAAGTAGTTAAAAAAAAAGAAGAAGAAGGGCTTCCGGTTCCGGTCCAGTCTCGGCTGTATGTTTCAGTTTAAGCTGTTTGTGTGATTCAAACCTTCTGGACATCAGAGACTCTCACGCGCTCCCTTCTTCCCGCGCAGGTACAACGGGCACGTTTATTTCATCAGGCGCGTTCATGTGTAAGCTGTGAGCATTGTGCTAATGCTAACAGCAGCTAACGGAGCAGAGACAGAGAGACAGGAGACAGGTAGGAGGCAGACAGGGAGGGAGGGAGAGAGACAGGCGGGGGGACTGAGTTCTGTATAAGGTACTTGTACTTTACTATGTATCATATTGTACTACAGACTGTACTCTGAGGTAAATACTGTACTATATACTGTGCTCTGAGGTAAATATTGTACTATATACTATACTCTGAGGTCAATACTGTACTACATACTGTACTAAATGATGCCTACATATGCATGCAGCAGTAATATTAATCCAGAAACATAATAATAGGAAAATATTTACTGATGGATCAATACTTCTACTGATTGATGTTTTCAGAGATGGCGTCTGGACTCCTGGAGCCTCCTGCAGGAGGAGAACCGCTGGGTGTCTTCCTGCTGAGAGACGAAGGAAAGGAGGAGAGGAGGAGGGAGGTGGGCTGTCAATGGGAGAGTCCAGAGGAGGACCGGAGGGAGGTGGGCTGCCAGAGCGACCCGGCAGAGAGGAGGGACGCGGCGGTCCAGGTGGACCTGCTGACTCAACAGCTCAGCTGGAGACACACAGGTGTGTGTGTGTGTGTGTGTGTGTGTGTGTGTGTGTGTGTGTGTGTGTGTGTGTGTGTGTGTGTGTGTGTGTGTGTGTGTGTGTGTGTGTGTGTGTGTGTGTGTGTGTGTGTGTGTGTGTGTGTGTGTGTGTGTGTGTGTGTGTGTGTGTGTGTGTGTGTGTGTGTGTGTGTGTGTGTGTGTGTGTGTGTGTGTGTGTGTGTGTGTGTGTGTGTGTGTGTGTGTGTGTGTGTGTGTGTGTGTTTTAGGCAGGTGTGAAAAACCCTAACTATAAACCTGAAAAGGAGCTTGATAACTGAAGACTCTAGGATCCACAAGTAGCCCCACATTCTCTGGTGGGACAATATGGTACTATAAGCGCCTTAAGATATGATATCACTTTTTTAACATTCACTCAGGCATCTCACCGGACACCTAAAATGGAGAGGAACAGTTCTGTCATAGGATTCAGTGACTTTAGTCTGGATTTAAAGACTATTCTGGATTTATAGAGTTGAAGGAGTGATGGTTCAGTTCTACAGATGTTCAAACTGTCTGCAGGTTCGTCTGCAATGCTGCTGCAGTGTTTTGCAGTTAGACCTGATGGACCAGACGGTGGTGCTCTGCTGCAGCACTGCACCACCAACCGAACCAGAACCAGACCCATCAAACCCACCCAGTCCAGGTCCAGGTCCCAGAGGCGGCCGCCACCTCAGAGGTCTAACGCTATCCAACAAGGTCCATCTCAACGACGCTACCGCCGTTTGTCTCCTATTACTGACATTCAACAGGAGGAAGAGGAGGAAGAGGTGGAGGAAAAAGAGGAGGAGGAGGAGGAGGAAGAAGAAGAAGAAGAAGAAGTGGAGGAGGAGGACACAGGTGATCCCACCTGGACTCCACCTGAAGGAGGTGAGTGAGGAAACAAAACAAAGTACCGTATCTCTTCATTTATCATCAAATTTCAGCAGACTTCAAGATATATATTTTACTATTTATATATTTAGTTTTATAGACGGTATATTTCTAATTCTCATTTTAAATGATTTACTTCCTAATATATATACAGTGGGGCAAAAAAGTATTTAGTCAACCACCAATTGTGCAAGTTCTCCCACTTAAAAAGATGAGAGGCCTGTAATTTTCATCATAGGTACACTTCAACTATGAGAGACAAAATGAGAAAAGAAAATCACATTGTCTGATTTTTAAAGAATGTATTTGCAAATTATGGTGGAAAATAAGTATTTGGTCAATAACAAAAGTGCATCTCAATACTTTGTTTTATACCCTTTTGTTGGCAATGACAGAGGTCAAACGTTTTCTGTAAGTCTTCACAAGGTTTTCACACACTGTTGCTGGTATTTTGGCCCATTCCTCCATGCAGATCTCCTCTAGAGCAGTGATGTTTTGGGGCTGTCGATGGGCAACACGGACTTTCAACTACCTCCAAAGATTTTCTATGGGGTTGAGATCTGGAGACTGGCTAGGCCACTCCAGGACCTTGAAATGCTTCTTACGAAGCCACTCCTTCGTTGCCTGGGCGGTGTGTTTGGGATCATTGTCATGCTGAAAGACCCAGCCACGTTTCATCTTCAATGCCCTTGCTGATGGAAGGAGGTTTTCACTCAAAATCTCACGATACATGGCCCCATTCATTCTTTCCTTTACACGGATCAGTCGTCCTGGTCCCTTTGCAGAAAAACAGCCCCAAAGCATGTTTCCACCCCCATGCTTCACAGTAGGTATGGTGTTCTTTGGATGCAACTCAGCATTCTTTCTCCTCCAAACATGACAAGTTGAGTTTCTACCAAAAAGTTCTATTTTGGTTTCATCTGACATTCTCCCAATCCTTTTCTGGATCATCCAAATGCTCTCTAGCAAACTTCAGACGGGCCTGGACATGTACTGGCTTAAGCAGGGGGACACGTCTGGCACTGCAGGATTTGAGTCCCTGGCGGCGTAGTGTGTTACTGATGGTAGCCTTTGTTACTTTGGTCCCAGCTCTCTGCAGGTCATTCACTAGGTC
>CM042227.1:132500-197500 GCA_023566465.1 Cottus gobio | reverse complement strand
TCTCAACTGTTCTCTGTCCTGGCTCCTCGATGGTGGAATGAGCTCCCCATTGACATCAGGACATCAGGAAGTCTCTACATCTTCCATCACAAACTAAAAACATATCTTTTCCGACTATACCTTGAATAAAGGAAGTAGCACTATAGTAGCACTGGAATGGCTCTTACTGATAGCACTTTGTAGTTGAACTTTTTGACGAAATTGTACCTTCTTGATTCTTGTTGTTCTGATTCTTGTTTGTACTCATGGTGGAATCACTTATTGTCGCTTTGGATAAAAGCGTCAGCTAAATAAAATGTAATGTAATGTAAAAAGGTCAGAGAGGTCAAAGGGCAGAGGGGCTCGTACCTGAAGCTCCACTCATGGTCACCTGAGGGGGGACCTCCTCACTGCCTGCAGGTTGTTTGACCACACCTCCACCTGCAGTGGCCTCTGAGAACACACACAGGTATATATATATATGTGTGTGTGTGTGTGTGTGTGTGTGTGTGTGTGTGTGTGTGTGTGTGTGTGTGTGTGTGTGTGTGTGTGTGTGTGTGTGTGTGTGTGTGTGTGTGTGTGTGTGTATTTTATGACGATATGACCTTATAAAGACTTTCCTGCTCACCTGTGCTCCACCCTGCAGGTCCCGCCCCCTGTTCCTTCACAAGATGGCTCTCTGAAAGAAAAAAAGAAAGGCAGAAAGAATGAATGGACAAATGAGGAAACAAAATATATTAAGATCAAACAAACAAAAGAGAAAACAACATAAAGAATAAAGAAAGAAAGAAAAAGAACAAGATCATCATGGAATAAAGAATGAACAAACAAAAAGAATGAGAGGCTTTCTCAACCTTGCTAAAAGGCGTGGGGCTAGCAGTATATGACTAATCACAGTCTGCTTACTTTAAAAACAGAAAACAAAGAATATAAGAAATATGAATAAGTTAAAATTATATATATAATTATATATATTATATTATATATTATATATATATATATATATACATTTATATTAATACTTCTGAATGTAATGAATGTTGCTGTAAGATTAATTCAGGTGAGTGTTGCTACAGGAACACAGTTGGTTTATTAACTTGTACATTTTATATTTTGTAAGATAAAAACACATTTGTCATAAATGTTGACTTTTAGATTTAAGTAGTCTGAAACAATCCACCAGCATCAACTAATTCTACAAAGAGTACATCGTGAATGTGCCTCATGATGCATGAACCGAGCTCTGATTGGTCAGGAGGCGGAGCTTTCATTTCCAATATCACCTGCTCTGTTCAGCATCAGATTCCATGACGATCTACCAGGTAAGAAGTTAACCTACATCATGGAACTGAAACCCAGAAGTTACACCTGAAGTTACCTGGGTAACCAAATCCTGTTTCATAGTACAGGACTCTGTTCATCCGAGAAATGCTGATTGGCTGATGGTATGACGGTACCCTGTTTGTTTATCAGAGAGAAGCTGATTGGCTGATGGTACCTTGTTTGTTTATCAGAGATAAGCTGGGCCCCGTTCCTCGTTCGTGGTTCAACTAAGTCGATCAAATATCCTGTCATCCAGCTTAAATCAACCCAATGATTGAAGTCAGGCTAACTCGGTTCCTCACAGGCTGATCCGCGCTCAAATGGTCTCGTTAACTCGAACCAGACGTCAGGAATCAGGATGACTGCGCGTGCCCGTCCAACTTCAAAAGGGGGAAGCGTCGATCACCGAAACCATGATTATTTAACGGTACAACGGTAAATAAACTCAAAAGAAGAGCCTCTTTTTTCTCCGCTGACGAGCAGAAGATGATCATGAACGCATATGAGGAATTCAAGACCATAACTTTGCCGAAATCAAGTTAGTTAAATGTTAAATGAGTTAAATGTGTAAGTGTTGAGAAAATGTATCGGCTAATTTTAATATCTCGCGGCCGAAGATGGGGACAGCGGCCCGCCGGCGGACCGGGCCCAGCCGGACCCGGTACCCCGGAAGAAGCCGACCCCGGCGGCCCCGAAGAAGCCGGTCCTGGCGCCCCGGAAGGAGCCAACCCCGCCACCCGACGAGGCAGGAGCGTCCTGGGCCCGCCTGACCCGACGACAGCTCCCCGGAGCAACGGCCACGCATGGCCGGACCCAGTGCGGGCCCCGCGGACCACCGAGCCCGAGTGCTGGAGATGCGGCCGGCGGGGACACATCCAGCGCGACTGCCCCGCGATGGAGGTGGACCAAGTGATGCGGGCCGCCGACCCGCCGGCACCCTCCCGGGTCCCCCAGCCCGAGCCCTGGGACCAAGGAATGAGGGGAAGGGCCCGGAGGTGGTGGCGGAAGAGAAGGTGTCGGCAGCGGGCGCGAGAGCGATGGAGGGACGGGGAGGGCCAGCGGAGCAAGCCGGTCGCCCTCGTCCGGCGGGAGCAGGACGTGGAGCGGCGCGATCGGCGGCCCTCCCGGAGCGACCAGGACCACAGCCGGCGCTCCAATCTGGGTCGGCTGCGCCGGGAGAACCAGCGGCTGTGGGGCGAGCTCCGCTGGGCCGTCCAGGACTGGCGGCGGGATAAGGAGACCATCTCCCAGCTGGGGCGACGGCTGAAGGCCGAGCAAGAGGCTCGCGCCCACGCCCAGAACCAGCTGGCAGAGGAGCGAGGAGAACGTCTGGCCACGTCCTGGTTCCCGCCCCCCTAACTTCTCTCTCTCTCTTGTGTTGCAGGCTGGCGCGTCGGACGGAGGGTGGAGGCCGTTTTGTCTCGGGAGAGGAGAGGAGGAGAACCTACCTCCCGGGGCGCCAGATCACCCTCTGTTCGGACCACGTCCCGCCCCGAGACCCCCCGGATGAAGGATGCCAACGCCCGGACCACCCGTTGGCATCTGGCTAGGAAGCCCGTTAACTTCATGGTGGTCCATAGGTCGGGGACGCAGATGGTCGGGGCTGACTTCCTCGCCGCTCCCAGGGGGCGGGGGGGGGGAGTTGGTTAAGCCGGTGGCTCCCCGGCCTAAGTCGGGTGGTGGGGGTATGTGGGGCAGGGGCGTGGTTAGCGCACCTGCAGCAGACGAGAGAGGGAGAAGCGCATGGGGAACAGCTGCGGCTCGTTATCGCCGCAGCTGTTATGAATGAATGTGAGTGTGTGTGCGGGGATAAAAGGCCCGCAGTGGGAGAGGGAAGGGGCAGTACAGGTGATGCCAGAGACAGGGAGAAGTTGTCCTGTGAATAAAGCCTGTTACCAACGCAATCCAACGTGTCCGAATTGTGTAGCTCGAGCCTAAACCATCCCGGGTAAGCGGAACCCTTGCTACAGTGATGCTCATACAGGAAGTCATGATGATGTGATGCTTATACAGGAAGTCACCATGATGTGATAACAGGAAGTCATGATGATGTGATGCTCATACAGGAAGTCATCATGATGTGATGCTCGTACAGGAAGTCATGATGATGTGATGCTCATACAGGAAGTCATCATGATGTGATGCTCGTACAGGAAGTCATCATGATGTGATGCTCATACAGGAAGTCATCATGATGTGATGCTTGTACAGGAAGTCATGATGATGTGATGCTCGTACAGGAAGTCATCATGATGTGATGCTCATACAGGAAGTCATCATGATGTGATAACAGGAAGTCATGATGATGTGATAACAGGAAGTCATGATGATGTGATGCTCATACAGGAAGTCATGATGATGTGATGCTCATACAGGAAGTCATCATGATGTGATGCTCGTACAGGAAGTCATCATGATGTGATGCTCGTACAGGAAGTCATCATGATGTGATGCTCATACAGGAAGTCATCATGATGTGATGCTCATACAGGAAGAAATCATGATGTGATGCTCGTACAGGAAGTCATCATGATGTGATGCTCATACAGGAAGTCATCATGATGTGATGCTCATACAGGAAGTCATGATGTGATAACGGATCTTGACGATCTCGTAGAACTCTCTCCTATGAAACGATAATCTAACTAATATCGCTCCTTCAACGGGATCTCTGATGAAGGAGCTGCCATTAGTTTCCGGGGGAGTGGCAAACTTATCCAGCTAACTGAAGTAAGCCTGCGCTGGAGCAGGATCAAGTTTATGGATGTGTTGCTATGGTGATTTTTCCAAACTTGCTTCGTGGAACCGAAAAGCCTGGGTTATGTAATCTTATCCTGAAAATGATCCTGCTAACTCAGTAAACCGACCCGTCAGAAGTCAACAACTACAGACCTGTCTCTCTCCTTCCCTTTCTTTCCAAAACCCTGGAGCGAGCTATCTTCAACCAAGTCTCCTCCTTCCTCCACCAGAACAACCTTCTGGACCCTCACCAGTCTGGATTCAAGGCAGGCCACTCAACAGAGACTGCCCTCCTTGCTGTCTCAGAGCAGCTTCACACTGCGAGAGAAGCCTCTCTCTCCTCTGTCCTTATCCTTCTGGACCTTTCTGCTGCCTTTGACACAGTGAACCACCAGATCCTCATCTCCTCCCTCCAGGACCTGGGTATCTCAGGCACTGCGCTCTCCCTCCTCTCATCCTACCTCAGTGATCGGACCTACCGGGTAACCTGGAGAGGATCTGTGTCTGAACCTTGTCCTCTCACTACTGGGGTCCCTCAAGGCTCAGTCCTCGGTCCTCTCCTCTTCTCCCTGTACACCAACTCTCTTGGCTCCGTCATTCGCTCGCATGGCTTTTCCTACCATAGCTATGCTGATGACACCCAACTGATCCTCTCGTTTCCACAATCGGAAACACAGATAGCAGCACGAATCTCTGCTTGTCTGACTGACATTTCACAATGGATGTCCGCACACCACCTGAAAATTAACCCTGACAAGACGGAATTACTTTTCCTTCCAGGAAAAGTCTCCCCCACTCACAACCTGACGATTACTTTCAACAACTCAGTCTTGGCCCCGACCCCGACTGCCAGGAACCTCGGTGTGACCCTTGACAGTCAACTCTCCCTGACTGCCAACATTACCGCAACAACTCGTTCCTGTAGATTCATGCTGCACAACATCAGGAGAATACGTCCACTTCTCACCCAGAAGGCGGCACAGGTTCTCGTCCAGGCTCTGGTCATCTCGCGCCTAGACTACTGCAACTCCCTCCTGGCGGGTCTACCTGCTGGTGCCATCCGACCGTTGCAGCTCATCCAGAATGCAGCAGCTCGACTGGTCTTTAACCTCCCGAAATTCACCCACACTACTCCGCTCCTCCACGACCTTCACTGGTTACCGGTGGCCGCCCGCATCCGCTTCAAAACATTGGTACTGGCGTACCGTGCAACGAACAGATCTGGTCCAGTCTACATCCAGGACATGGTAAAACCTTACACCCCAACTCGTGCGCTCCGCTCGGCTTCTGCCAATCGGCTTGTAGCTCCGTCACTGCGAGCTAAACACTCCACAAAGTCTCGACTGTTCTCTGTCCTGGCTCCTCGATGGTGGAATGAGCTCCCCATTGACATCAGAACAGCAGAAAGTCTCTACATCTTCCGTCGCAAACTAAAAACACATCTTTTCCGACTATACCTTGAATAAAGGAAGTAGCACTTTAGTAGCACTGAAATGGCTCTTACTGATAGCACTTTGTAGTTGAACTTTTTGTCGAAATTGTACCTTCTTGATTCTTGTTGTTCTGATTCTTGTATGTAACCGTAGAATGCACTTATTGTAAGTCGCTTTGGATAAAAGCGTCAGCTAAATGAAATGTAATGTAATGTAATGTAAACCAGGTACGAGGAACGGGGCCCTGATTGGTTGATGGTACTTTGTTTGTTCATCAGAGAGAAGCTGATTGGCTGATGGTACCTTTGTTTAGAAGACAGAAGCTGATTGGCTGACGGTACCTTGTTTGTTTAGAACAGTGGTTCTCAAATGTGGATACGTGGACCCCTGGGGGTACGCGAAGGAACTCGAGTGGGTACGTGAGGAATGTAAAAAATATATTTAAAATTACATTACATTTCATTTAGCGGACGCTTTTATCCAAAGAGACTTACATGATATACAGTAGACCGTAGACACAGCAACGGTGAGCAATGAGGGTTAAGTGTCTTGCTCAAGGACACAACGACGCAGACTGGCTGAGCCGGGGTTTGAACCACTGACCCTTTGATCGAAAGGCAGAGTTGCTAACCACTAAGCCACAGTAGCATCCATTAAAGAAATCCTTTAAATATAGTTATTCAATAAATATTCAATAAAATATAAATTTAAGTTTATAAACTGAATTGTATATATATTCTATTTTAAATCAAACACTGATGGCACAGCGCTATGTATTACATCTTTTTTTCAACCAAAAATGATTTGCGCTGGTTAGAGGATACTTGGCTGAAGGAATATTTCACAGGGGTTAATTACTGTAAAAAGGTTGAGAACCATTTGTTTATCAGAGAGAAGCTGATTGGCTGATGGTACCTTGTGTATTTAGAAGACAAGAGCTGATTGGTTGGTGGTACCTTGTTTGTTTAGAAGACATAAGCTGATTGGCGGATTGTACCTGGTTTGTATTTGCATATGAAGTTGTGTTTCATGTTGCAGCGGTCGTCGTTCCATTGGTAGAGATAAGCTCCGCCCAGACCAGGTAGGGCAGTTGGTTGATGGTACATCACAACACAGGCCTCTCCTCCACAGGACGGCTCGTCAAAATACCAGTTCCTACATCATCATCACCACCATTATTACCATCATCAATAATCAATAAATAAAAGCTGATTATGATCACTATCATCAACATTATCATCACCCGTCCACATGGTGTGTTCAGGGTCACTGCTGCTGGTGCCCCTGGGAGGAACATGGCTTTGATTTACTTCCATTTCTCTGGGACCTGTGATTGGGTTCTTGTTTCATTTTGTAAATATTGTGCAGGATTCCCGTCTTTGTTTTTGTAAAGAGACGACCCTGCAAACTTAGTAACTTTGTAACTTTGTGTCGCTCAGCCTGCAGCTCCATGAACACACCTCCAACATGTGGAGGAGCACTGACACACCTTGTTGTTGCTGCTCAGCATTATATGATGGATGTTCAGGGATTCAGACTATCTCAACTTATAAATAACATTATGAAAAAGATTTACATTACATTTAGCTGAGGCTTTTCTCCAAAGCAACTTACATGATATACAGTAGACCGTAGACACAGCAATGGTGAGCAATGAGGGTTAAGTGTCTTGATCAAGGACACAACGACATGGACTAGCAGAGCCGGGGTTCCTCTGATTGAAAGTCAGACCTGCTAACCAGTGAGCCGTAATCGCCCCATTCACTCGTCCACCTTCACTCACCTGAAGGAGGCCAGACTCCCATCGGTCCACTGGTAGAGCTGGGGACAGGAAGTGAAGGTGTTGCTGGGTTCAGGTTGAGTCCGTTCGACTCCGTCCACCCGAGTCAGACCAATCCAGAAATCACCGTCCGCTATACCGCCTCTTGCACCTCCTCCTGCTCCGCCCACTGCTCCTGAACGCAGCTCCTAGAGACGAGGAGGAAGAGGAAAAAGATGAGAGGGGGAGAGGAGGAGATGACGAGGACCAGGTCTCAGTCTCACCTGTAGTAGATTTTCAATGTGGGTCTGTTCGACCGGGCTCTCGACGCTGAGCAGAGAGCCTCCGTCCATCTTGCAGGCCTGCCGAGCCTCCCTGAAGGCCACGCGGCTCGACACGTCATGGAAGTATGCGATCTTATAGCAAGGATGCTTACGACCTCCGAGACACACCGTCTGACCTGAGAGGGGTGGAAAGAGTCAAATTCCTCCCGCTGGGTCGTCTGCTTCAGCTTCACCTAGGAGGCCTCTTTGTGCTTGACCCCTAACTAGGAGGCTTCTAGACACAAACTGTTGGTGTCCCTCCCCTCTGGCAGGAGGCTGCGGTCCATCAGGTCCAAGACCTCACGCCACAAAAACAGTTTCTTCCCGTCTGCCGTCGGGCTCATCAACAGAGCCCGGGTCCCCCCAACAGAGCCCGGGTCCCCCACTGACTCTAATGACTCTGTCACCCCCAGACAATTCCCACCGGACACTCCCCTGCACATAGCCTTATACTTGAATACACTTGACACTTTAACATTACACTTGCCACTTTCACACAACACTTACACTCATGCACATTCCATGCACTTTATCTTATTTTTGGTATTTTGATATGCTGCTGTTTCAATGTAAATATTCATTCATTCATTCATTCTCATTTATTGCACTGCGTTAACTGTTAAATGTGTATTGTTAAATGTTAAATGTATGCACCTTCCCAGCAGGACAAATTCCTTGTGTGTGTAAACATACATGGCAATAAATGGTTCTGATTCTATCTGCTTGATCCCTTACTAGGAGGCTTCTTTGTGCTTGATGCTTGACTAGGAATAAAACAGCAGTCACTGTGCGTGCGTGCCTGTGTGTGTGCGTGCATGCCCAGTGATTAATACACAGTCTGGTTAAATCACTACTTTAAGTGATTAGCTGGAGTCTCTTCTGCAACATCATCACTTTACTGTTAAAGCCACTAAAGAGATCTCTCTCTCTCTCTCTCTCTCTCTCTCTCTCTCTCTCTCTCTCTCTCTCTCTCTCTCTCTCTCTCTCTCTCTCTCTCTCTCTCTCTCTCTCTCTCTCTCTCTCTCTCTCTCTCTCTCTCTCTCTCTCTCTCTCTCTCTCTCTCTCTCTCTCTCTCTCTCTCTCTCTCTCTCTCTCTCTCTCTCTCTCTCTGAGGCATCCCTATGTATCTTAAAATATGTAAACTAACATGAACAAAATTTAAATTTGTCAAACCACAAATATATTTTTTAAAGGGAAAAAAGTCCCCAACATTTTCTAAACAGCATAAAATACATCCGTTTCATTTAAAACCCGCAATCATTAAGTATCACATAACATCAGTACACACTCAAGTACACACTGAGTATTTAAGAAGCAAAGGATTAACTCACCGCTCACCACCCGGGCGCCGCTGCCCCCGGTGACCGCCATTGCCCCCCCGAGGACCATCAGCAGGTATAATGTCATCACGGGCTTATGAATATATAAACCTAGTTTGAGGATTGAGGTTCACTCCTGTAAAGATTCTTTCAGATATTCAAAAACTTCAAAATAAAAGGTCTGCTCCTGTTCCTTCTCAAGTTTATCTGTTTATTTCCATTTTTCCTCACTTGCTTCCTTGTTTTGCTGCGATGTGAATTGTGAGGAGTGTTTCTGTCTGCTGCTCAAACCAACTCCCTCTCCTCCCTCTCCTCTCCCTCCTCCCCCATCTGATCGATCCTGCCTCCAGAGCCCCAGATGTTACCTCCTATTTCATTAAGCCCATGGGGGCCACACACACTTCAGTTTAATTCACTTACACAGAGAAGAAGCAGATTGGCTTCCAGCAGAGCGGCTGATCAATAATATCCTCTGATATCTGCTGCAGTTATGACAAACACTTCAAATCTCTCCAATCGATCCATCTGAAGGTGTGAGCCACACATCAGTAGTCTGGTCTGCTTCCAGTCTTTGTGCTAAGCTAGGCTAACAGTTTCCCTTTGCTTCCAGTTTTTGTGCTAAGCTAGGCTAACAGTTTCCCTTTGCTCATAGTCTTTGAGCTAAGCTAGGCTAACAGTTTCCTCCTGCTTTCAGTCTTTGTGCTAAGCTAGGGTAACAGTTTCTACCTGCTTCCAGTCTTTGTGCTAAGCTAAGCTAACAGTTTCCCTTTGCTCCTAGTCTTTGTGCTAAGCTAGGCTAACAGTTTCCCTTTGCTTCCAGTTTTTGTGCTAAGCTAGGCTAACAGTTTCCTGCTTTCAGTCTTTGTGCTAAGCTAGGCTAAGAGTTTCCCTTTGCTCCTAGTCTTTGAGCTAACCTAGGCTAAGAGTTTCCTCCTGCTTTCAGTCTTTGTGCTAAGCTAGGGTAACAGTTTCTACCTGCTTCCAGTCATTGTGCTAAGCTAGGCTAACAGTTTCCTCCTGCTTCCACTCATTGTGCTAAGCTAGGCTAACAGTTTCCCTTTGCTCCTAGTCTTTGTGCTAAGCTAGGCTAACAGTTTCCCTTTGCTCCTTGTCTTTGAGCTAAGCTAGGTTAACAGTTTCCTCCTGCTTCCAGTCATTGTGCTAAGCTAGACTAGCAGTTTCCCTTTGCTTCCAGTTTTTGTGCTAAGCTAGGCTAACAGTTTCTACCTGCTTCCAGTCTTTGTGCTAAGCTAGGCTAACAGTTTCTACCTGTTTCCAGTCTTTGAGCTAAGCTAGGCTAACAGTTTCCCTTTACTTCCAGAATCAGAACCATTTATTGCCATGTTTGTTTTCACATTCAAGGAATTTGTCCTGGCGGAAGGTGCATAACTGTGGCTCAGTGGTTAGCAGGTCCGTCTTACAATCAGAAGATCGATGGTTCAATCTCCGGCTCCGCTGGTCCATGTCAATGTGTCCTTGAGCAAGACACTTAACCCTAATTGCTTATGGTTGCTGTGTCTACGGTCTACTGTATAGCATGTAAGTCGCTTTGGATAAAAGCCTCAGTTAAATGTAATGTAACAATAAACATTTAACAGTAAACAGACTGCAATAAATGGGAATTAATTAATTCATATTTACAGTTGACATTAGAATATAAACATAAGATGAATGTGCGTAATGTAATGTACATGGAACGTCCATTCATCTTGCACATTGTAATGTAATGTGCATGGAACATAAGTGTTGTGTGAAAGTGGCAAGTGTATTTAAATATAAGGGTGTGTGCAGTGGAGTGTCCAGTGGGAAATTGTCTGGGGGTGACAGAGTCAGTCAGGTCAGTGGGGGACCCGGGCTCTGTTGATGAGCCCGACTGCCGGCGGCAAAAAACTGTTGGTGTGGAGTGAGGTCTTGGTCCTGATGGACCGCAGCCTCCTGCCAGAGGGGAGGGACACCAACAGTTTGTGTCCAGGGTGAGAGGGATCAGCTACAATCTTCCTCTCCTTCAGGGTCCTTGAAGCAAACAAGTCCTGGAGGGACAGCAGATTGCGGCCAATCACCCTCTCGGCAGAGCGAATGATGCGCTGCAGCCTGGCCTTGTCCTTGGCAGTGGCTGCAGCGTACCAGACGGTGATGGAGGAACAGAGGATGGACTCGATGATGGCAGTGTAGAAGTGCACCATCATTGTCTTTGGCAGGTTGAATTTCCTCAGCTGCCTCAGGAAGAACATCCTCTGCTGCGCCTTCTTGGAGATGGAGCTGATGTTTAGCTCCCACTTGAGGTCCTGGGTAATGATGGAGCCCAGGAAGCGGAAGGACTCCACAGCTTTGATGGGGTAGTCACACTGGGTGAGAGGGGCTGGAATAAAAGATCAATGAATAAATGTTTTCTTTGATGTACTTCTCGCTTTGTATCTTTCCTTGTGGTGATGAGAGACAGAAGTCATCTCTAATAGTATCATCATGAACCATGAGGTTAAACCCTGACGGTGAATCCTGATGTTGAACCCAGACTGTGAATCGTGACATTGAATCCTGATGTTGAATCCTGGCCCAGCGGACTGAAGCCTAGTGATGTCATTAATCACTTGTGACAGGTGCAGATGTTGGAAATCGTTTGTGTCCGGGAGCCGAACGTGTGCGGCAATGTGAGCAAAGCACATTATTATTCCTCTGATGAGAATGGAAATCAATGGAAGCCTGAGCTGCTTTCAACGGCGCTCACTAGTCTGGATTGACCGGTTTCATGCATGTGGACGGCCCCTGAACGCAGCACGGAAACTTTATACTCAACGCCTGTCGGAGTTCTGCTGCTCACAGACGCACACGCGACCTTCACTGGTTACCGGTGGCCGCCCGCATATGCTTCAAAACATTGGTACTGGCGTACCGTGCTACGAACAGATCTGGTCCAGTCTACATCCAGGACATGGTAAAACCTTACACCCCAAACAAAGTCACAACTATTCGCTGCTCTGGCTCCTCGATGGTGGAATGAGCTCCCCATTAACATCTTTTTCGTCTATACCTTGAATAAGGAAAGTAGCACAGATCATTTTACGCACTCTGAAACTCAACCTGTGTGTGTTGACCACAATCTGAACCCAAAACTGCGCGCGCACACGATCGGTTGCAGGCAGCTGATCGTCTCCGTCCAGAAACACACTCCACTTACTACTGATGTGCACGCACACTTACTTAGGAGGAAGAATAGGGGAAGTAGACTAGTTTTGTCTGAGACACAAATCAGTTTCTCTTTCGCAGATTGACAGTTTTGAATAATTCTGTTATTGTTGAATAAAGTTATGTTGCATTGTTGTTTTTATTGAACAGGCCTGTATGAATAAAGTTACACAGCAGCGCATCCAGCAGCTAAAGAGACAGAAGTCTTTCACAGGACACCAGAAACTATGGACTCACAATCCTTCAATGAACATGAAACTTCCTTCACGAACCATTAAACCTCCATCAATTAAATTCAGTTTATTTTGGACCACGATCCATGAAGCAGGAGGAGGTAGAGATGAGGGGCATCAGCAGGGCCGCCATGGCAGTGAGCAGGACCGGATCCAGACAACCACGATCCATGAAGCTTGAGGAGAGGAAGTACAGAGGCTCCCGAGAGGAAGTAGAGTTAGTAATGAGCATTAAAGAGACATTAATTCATCCAGAAGGAGAGAGAGGAGAAAATGAGAGGGAAAAGAGGAGAGAGGAGCTCAGTGTATCCTAAGATGACCCCCAGCAGTCTAGGCCTATAGCAGCATATCTAGGGACTGGAGCACTATCAAAGAGCAAAGTCTTAAGTCTACTCTTAAATGAGGTGACTGTGTCTGCCCCCTTCAGGAAGCATGGAATCATTAAACCTCAGGAACTATTAAACCCATGGACACTCCTTCAGCCACCATGGAACCTCCTCTTCAGTCACCATGGAAGCCCCTTCGAGAACAATGGAACCTCCCTCGGGAACCATGGACCCACAGAACCTCCCTCAGGAAGCATTGAACCTCCTCTTCAGGCACCATGGAACCTTCTTCAGGCACCATTGAACCTCACTCAGGAACCATTAAACCTGAGGAAACATGGAACTTCCTCCAGGAACAATATTACATTACATTTAGCTGACGCTTTTATCCAAAGCGACTTACAATAAGTGCATTCTACGGTTACAAACAAGAATCAGAACAACAAGAATCAAGAAGGTACAATTTCTTCTACAAGGACTTGTACACAGAGTCAAAATACAGGTTTAGCAGGGCGGTGAGGGACGCTAAACGACTGTACTCTGAGAAACTGCAGCACCAGCTCTCAGCAAGTGATTCTGCGTCGGTCTGGAGAGGCTCAAACAGATCACCAACTACAAGCCCAAAACCCCCCACTCCATGAACAACCTCCGCCTGGCAGACGAGCTGAATGAGTTCTACTGCCGATTTGAAAGACAATGGAGTAGTCCTGACGCCATCCCCCACAGCCCCATCAACAGCCCCACCAACCAGCCACAGACCACCAGCCCTCCCTCCCCCAGCCCATCAGGGGCTCACGCCTCTGAACCATCGTCCACAGCGCCCCCTACCCCCTCCACAGTGACGACCCTCATTATCCAAGAGAGAGACGTTAACAGGCTTTTTAAAAAGCAGAACCCCCGCAAAGCAGCCGGCCCGGACTCTGTCTCCCCCTCCACCCTGAAGCATTGTGCTGATCAGCTGTCCCCGGTGTTTACAGACATCTTCAACACCTCTCTGGAGACATGCCACGTACCAGCCTGCTTCAAGGCCTCCACCATCATCCCCATCCCCAAAAAACCTAGGATCACAGGACTCAATGACTACAGGCCGGTCGCCCTGACCTCTGTGGTCATGAAGTCCTTTGAGCGCCTGGTCCTGTCCCACCTAAAAACCCTCACCGACCCACTCCTGGATCCCCTGCAGTTCACCTACAGAGCCAACAGGTCTGTGGACGATGCAGTCAACATGGCCCTCCACTCCATCCTCCAGCATCTGGACACCCCAGGAACCTACGCCAGGATCCTGTTTGTGGACTTCAGCTCTGCCTTCAACACCATCATCCCGTCTCTGCTGCAGGACAAGCTCTCCCAGCTGCACGTGCCCGACTCCACCTGCAAGTGGATCACAGACTTCCTGTCTGACAGGAAGCAGCACGTGAGGCTGGGGAAACACGTCTCAGCCTCTCGGTCCATCAGCACCGGTTCCCCCCAAGGCTGCGTTCTTTCCCCTCTGCTCTTCTCCCTGTACACCAACAGCTGCACCTCCAGTCACCAGTCCGTCAAGCTCCTGAAGTTTGCGGATGACACCACCCTCATTGGACTCATCTCTGGTGGGGACGAGTCCGCCTACAGGCGGGAGACTGACCACCTGGTGACCTGGTGCAGCCAAAACAACCTGGAGCTCAACGCTCTGAAGACAGTGGAGATGGTTGTGGACTTCAGAAAGATCTCAGCCCCACCAGCCCCTCTCACCCTGTGTGACTCCCCCGTCAAAGCTGTGGAGTCCTTCCGCTTCCTGGGCTCCATCATTACCCAGGACCTCAAGTGGGAACTAAACACCAGCTCCATCACCAAGAAGGCGCAGCAGAGGATGTTCTTCCTGAGGCAGCTGAGGAAATTCAACCTGCCAAAGACAATGATGGTGCACTTCTACACTGCCATCATCGAGTCCATCCTCTGTTCCTCCATCACCGTCTGGTATGCTGCAGCCACTGCCAAGGACAAGGCCAGGCTGCAGCGCATCATTCGCTCTGCCGAGAGGGTGATTGGCTGCAATCTGCCGTCCCTCCAGGACTTGTTTGCTTCAAGGACCCTGAAGCGGGCGAGGAAGATTGTAGCTGATCCCTCTCACCCTGGACACAAACTGTTGGTGTCCCTCCCCTCTGGCAGGAGGATGCGGTCCATCAGGACCAAGACCTCACGCCACAAAAACAGTTTCTTCCCGTCTGCTGTCGGGCTCATCAACAGAGCCCGGGTCCCCCACTGACTCTAATGACTCTGTCACCCCCAGACAATTCCCACCGGACACTCCCCTGCACATAGCCTTACACTTATACTTGACTTGAATACACTTGACACCTGGGCATTGCACTTGCCACTTTCACACAACACTTACACTCATGCACATTCCATGCACTTTATCTTACTTTTGGTATTTTGTTATGCTGCTGTCTCAATGTAGATACTCATTCATCCATTCATCCTCATTTATTGCACTGCGTTAACTGTTAAATGTGTATTGTTAAATGTTAAATGTATGCACCTTCCCGCCAGGACAAATTCCTTGTATGTGTAAGCATACATGGCAATAAATGGTTCTGATTCTGATTCAATAAAGTTCAACTACAAAGTGCTATCAGTAAGAGCCATTTCAGTGCTACTATAGTGCTACATCCTTTATTCAAGGTATAGTCGGAAAAGATGTGTTTTTAGTTTGCGACGGAAGATGTAGAGACTTTCTGATGTCCTGATGTCAATGGGGAGCTCATTCAAGTTCAAGTTCAAGTTCAAGTTTATTGTCATGTGCATATTAGTACAAGTACCACAGCAATGAAATACAATGTGCCATAGCACTCTCTCAACACCAATCATAATTTAATTAAAAACATTTAAACCATCCGGACACCGTAAACATGATAACTATGCCTCAACTCTCCTTCCTCTTCCATTATCATTCATTAACCTTATAACCTGTGGGTAAAAACTGTCTCTAAAACGTGATGTGCGTGTGAGAATGCTCTGCAACCGTCTCCCTGATGGAAGCATGGAGAATAGATAATGTGCGGGATGACTGACATCCTGCGTAATACTTAATGCTTTCTTAATACTCCGTTTCAAATAAATACTTTGAAGCGGTTGCAGTGGAACCCCAATAATTTTTGATGCAGTTTTAACCACTTTTGTAAGTAGGTTCAATTCAAGTAAAGTAGCCCTGCCAAACCATACTGTGATATTGCCTGCCAATATACTCTCAATTGTACAGCGATAAAAATTTTGTAAAATGTTTGATGACATACCATATTTCTTAAGACACCTCAAAAAATAAAGCCTCTGATGTGCCTTCTTAATGGCACAGTTGATATGGAAAGACCATGAAAGAGAGTCTGAAATATGGATGCCTAAAAATTTAAAAGTATTTACAATTTCAACTGCAGAGTTGTTGATGTAGACAGGTGTATGTGTAGTTATATTCCTTCTAAAATCTATGATGACTTCTCTAGTTTTCACCACATTAAGGGATAAATTATTTCTTTCGCACCATATAATCAAATTTTTTACCTCATCCCTATAGGCAGTTTCGTTATTGCTGTCAATCAGTCCTACCACAGTAGTGTCGTCCGCAAATTTAACAATACTATTTGTGGGATGTTTTGAAATGCAGTCATAAGTGTATAGACTATATAGTAGAGGACTTAGACAGCAACCTTGAGGTGCTCCGGTATTTAAGGCTATAGAGGCTGAGTATGTAGTGCCGATTCTAACTGTTTGGGGACGGCCTGTTAAAAAGTCCTGAATCCACCTACAGATGAAATTAGAGAGGCCTAGGTCTAACAGTTTAGATATTAAAATAGAAGGTCTGATGGTATTAAAGGCACTGCTATAATCAACAAACAGCATCCTGACATACGTATCTCTACCCTCTAGATGTTTAAGTGTTTTATGTAAAACCAAGGACACCGCATCGTCCACAGCTCTGTTTGATCTATATGCGAATTGTAGTGGATCAGAAAAAGCAGGAATGCAGTTGTTAATAAATGATTTCACAAGCAGTTCGAAGCACTTCATTATCACAGAAGTCAAGGCAACAGGTCTAAAATCATTCATACAGGTGGCAGTTGTTTTCTTAGGCACAGGAATTATAACTGATTTCTTAAAACAATTCGGAACCACACAAAGTGAAAGTGACAAGTTAAAAATATCAGTAAAAACAGTTGCAAGTTGACTATAACATGTCTTTAAAACTCGCGGAGTAATGCCATCAGGCCCAGCAGCCTTTCCTAATTTCACAGCTTTAAAAACATTACGTGTATCCGCAACTGAAACCTGATATGCATGTATGCCTAAGGCATCCCCCTCAGGAGATTTATCTGTATATGCATTCGAAGGTAAATGTTCATGCACGCCCTCAGTTTGAGATGTTCCCCGCGACAGTGCCTCAGCAGCGCATTCAAAACGAGCGTAAAATTTGTTGAAGTCATCTGGGGATGAATCAGAGTTTATTATGATGCCGCTAGGTTTGGCCTTATAGTTAGTGACTACTTGTAGTCCTTGCCAAACCCGCCTAGAATCTCCCTCAGAACAGCATCGCTCTATCTTATCTCGATGGGTTTTTTTTGCAGACTTGATTGCATTTCTAAGCTCGTATCTTGCACTTTTGTAACGAGCATCGTCCCCAGATTTAAAAGCCACTATCCTATCATGCAGTTTCGCACGCACATTACTGTCTACCCAAGGTTTTTCATTTGGATAGACACGAAAGGTGCGTGTGGGAATACAACTGTCCACACAGAATTTAACATAATCTGTAACTGCTTCAGTGAACTCATGCAAAGTAGCAGAATCTCTAAAAACTGACCAGTCAGTAGAGTCAAAACAGTCCTGCAACATTTGCTCACCTTCAGCAGTCCAGCGCTGTACTGACCTCACGATGGGTTTCTCTCGTTTTATCTCCTGCTTATACCGGGGGAGCAGCAGTACGGAGGAATGATCTGATTTCCCAAAGTGCGGCCGGGGGACAGATTTATAAGCTCCCTTTATGGTTGAATAGCAGTGGTCAAGAGTTTTGTTGCCTCTGGTTACACAGCTGACGTGTTGATAATATTTTGGTAGCACTGACTTCAATTTACAATGATTGAAGTCCCCGGCTACTACGGAGAGAGCTTGCGGGTGCAACCTCTCGCAACTGTTAACAACTTCGCCAAGCTCATCCAGAGCTTCCTTAGCATTGGCTTGGGGAGGTATATATACTGCAGTAAGTAAAACCGATGGAAACTCACGTGGTGCATAAAACGGCCGACATTTAATAGTAAGATGTTCCAGGACTGCCGAACAGGAGTGCGAAATCACTTCCGCGTCAGTACACCACGAGTTGTTTACGAAGAAGCACACGCCCCCACCTTTCGATTTGCCAGTCGTGTCCTTAGCTCGGTCCAAACGGAATACAGAGAAGCCGTCCAAGTGTACGGCACTGTCAGGGTAATCCGATGTTAGCCATGTCTCGGTGAAACAAAAGACACAGCAGTTCCCCAGATCCCGCTGGATACTAACACGACAGCGTAGCTCGTCCATTTTATTGCTGATGGATTGCATGTTTGCCAGTAGCATGCTTGGAATTGGAGGCCGCGTAGGTCGATTCCGTAGCCTCACCAGCAGTCCCCCGCGTCTTCCTCTCTTACGTCCGTATCGCCTCAGATTTCCAGAGTTGCAGATTTCTGATATTTTGATAATATCCACAGGTATCATAGACGTTGTAGATGGAACATTTTGTCCAATGTCCAATAAAGTCCACCATCGAGGAGCCAGGACAGAGAACAGTCGAGACTTTGTGGAGTGTTTAGCTCTCAGTGACGGAGCTACAAGGCGATTGGCAGAAGCCGAGCGGAGCGCACGAGTTGGGGTGTAAGGTTTTACCATGTCCTGGATGTAGACTGGTCCAGATCTGTTCGTAGCACGGTACGCCAGTACCAATGTTTTGAAGCGGATGCGGGCGGCCACCGGTAACCAGTGAAGGTCGTGGAGGAGCGGAGTAGTGTGGGTGAATTTAGGTTAAAGACCAGTCGAGCTGCAGCATTCTGGATGAGCTGCAAAGGTCGGATGGCACCAGCAGGTAGACCCGCCAGGAGGGAGTTACAGTAGTCTAGGTGTGAGATGACCAGAGCCTGGACGAGAACCTGTGCCGCCTTCTGGGTGAGAAGTGGACGTATTCTCCTGATGTTGTGCAGCATGAATCTGCAGGAACGAGTTGTTGTGGTAATGTTGGCAGTCAGGGAGAGTTGACTGTCCAGGGTCACACCGAGGTTATATCGACTGCTCATTGCTCACCGTTGCTGTGTCTATGGTCTACTGTATAGCAGGTAAGTCGCTTTGGATAAAAGCGTCACTTAAATGTAATGTATTATAGACTACGTGTCTACTATATTCTACGTGTCTATTATAGTCACTCTCATTGGATCAAAGTGTTACAATAATTGTGACGAACTGTCTTTACTGTGTTTTAGATTTATTCATGATGAAATTACACAAAAACAACTTTTAGAAAAACGTTTTTGTCGATGTAAAGTCAACAGGTCAGTCACACGTCAACAGGTGACTTCAGGATCGTTCACTGAGAAATCTAGGATTTGTTCTACAAGCAGAAACATGTCCAGGTTTTAATAATCTTCCTGAGTTTCATTGTCTTTGTGTCTGGTTCAGTGTGTCCACCGTGTCTCAGAGTCTATGATGTTCCTGAGGACGTTCAGCACCTGAAACGCTTCACATCCACAGAAATAAAAACTTCTTCTGCAGGTTCCTGGAACCTGAACCTCTGTGTGGACTTATTATTCCAGGTCTGGTTGTTTTCAAGTCTCACCTGGAACAGAAACTAATTTGTTTAAAAAGGGAAAAACATGAAAACTAAATAAAATCTGATGGTTCATAAAAGTTGTCAAAAACACAAACAATCAAATGAGTGAGGACGAACATCTAGTCCATAAAACCTGATTGTCTTTAAACAAAACTGCCTGTCCTTCACATGGAGAGAGACAGGTGAGGGTTAACCCTCCAGCTGCCACTGCTGCACTGGAGAGGCGTCGCATATTGACATGGACACGTAACCTTTGGGCCCGATTGGCTGAGCAACGGAGAGACACTGACCAACCGAGACCTGGTAGAGACGGTTGGATTTCTGGGGGGGTAAAAGAAAGAAAGAAAGAAAGAAAGAAAGAGAGAGAACAGCCAATCAGGAAGTCATGGACATGTCATTAGGTCTTTACTGGCAGCCAATCAGAGAGCAGGATATATTGTGGCATCTCACCCCCTGGCTCCACTGCTGCGACCCCCCCGAGCCATGACACTTCATCAGTCTGGGGGGGTCAAAGGTCCTGACCTCTGACACATCGAGACACAGCAGACCTGCCAGAACCAGCTGACCCTCCTCATCGTAGGCCCAGTCCTACAGACAGACAGACGCACCAGTATTAACAGTGTCTGTTCGCCTCCATCCTCCACCTCACCCATCTCCCTCACCTGTCTCCATCCTCCACCTCACCCATCTCACCTGTTCAGGGTCTCGGGGGTCACATGGTCTCATAACCACGGCTCCACCCTTCTGACTGGCTCGGCCCTGGGCCACCAGACAGCGCCCAGTTGCTAGGTTACGGAGCTGTGAACAAACAAACAAACAAATCAATTGAGAGTTTAATCTGAGATAATTGAAGTATATTTTAAGGTGAGGTGTCGGTGAAAGCAGGTAAAGTGCAGGTGAAGCACCAATAATTAAATAAACGTAATAACACCTTCAAACTGAAGATGTCATAGGGTAAAGTATGACTTCATGAGAGGGAACAGAAAGAGGCGCTGCTACTGATGGAGACCAGATCTGAGATCAGTTATAGAATACCATAAGGTATGACATCATCATATGTAAAGGTTCAGGTACCCGTCCTCTCTGCAGGACTTTGGGGCGCCTCAGACCCTTGTTGACGAACAGTGGCGGCTGCTTGTTCCCGTTGGCGGCGGTCTGCATCTCGGGGTAGACGGTGTCGAGGTACCAGCGGAACGTGTGGCAGCGCAGCCGCTTCCTCAGCGCAACGCGATCAGCAATGTCGCCGTAACTGCGGTCGTGTAGCTCTGGACGCAGGGACAGATACTGCTCCTGATTGGTCCACAGAGACACAGGAAGTTTGGTCAGAGGACCCGTCAGGATCACGTCTGTGTGTGTGTGTGTGTGTGTGTGTGTGTGTACCTTGTACTCGTCCATCCATACGTGTGCTAGACGCAGAGAATTGTGGGCCATGGTGTCCTGCCCCCCCGGCGAGCCGTAGGGTCGCCTCTTCCTGAAGATGTGGCCGACTCGGGAGCACGGGATGATGAGCAGCTGACCGCCGCACATCCAGATCTGAGTGAGACAGCGACACACGTCTGGTCAAACAAACTGTGGCGGTCTGCTGCTAGTTTTACCAAATAACAGACTAACTTCCAGTGCTTATGCTAAGCTAACCAGCTGTCTCCTGAACATCTCGGACTGAATGACACCTTTACATTACACCTTCACCGACAGTCAGTAAAACAGCTTTCTCACCCTGAAGGAGATCTCCAGGTTTTCCCCGCCCCAGATGTCCATACCGCCGTCGTATTGGCCAAGCTCGTTAAAATACTTCCTGTTCATAGCGAAGAGACCGCCTGCCATGGTGGGAGACCTGAGGGGAAGCAGAGGAGGTGCTGGGTTACTCTACAGCACAAAAACCTGGAGGGTTACATCTTAGTTATCAGCCCGATTGGGAAAACCTGATCGGTTAGCTGGTTAATTGAACGGTCACCTAAATCGCCGGCTGGTTACCTGATTGGTCCAGTGACTCCCTCGGGCCCGTTGAGCTCAGCCGGGGGGACGGGGTCCCACTTGAAGTGCAGCCCCCAGTTGAAGCCCCCCCTGACGATGGGGGAGGGCGAGTAGGACAGCGTGTCGGCTGAGATGATGTCGATGACGGGGCAGACGACGGTGCGGCGGTCCTTCTGGACAGGAGCCAGCAGAGGCTGAAGCCATGCCTGGTTCACCTCACAATGACTGTCCAGGAAGACCAGCACCTCCCCTAGGCAATCAAAGACAGGTGAGTCCAGGTAGACTTTGTTTAAGTAGGAAGCAGGAAACAAAGGTAATGTGTAGGCAGTAGGGATGTAGGATTTAAGGTTTGGGGATAAAATGTAAATGTAAAATGGGAACAAGATTTCATGGGTAGGAAGTAATGATGTAGGACATACCAGTAGCATGTGAGGCTCCTATCATGCGTCCTCTAATGAGTCCTTCTCTCTTCTGGTTCCTCACCAGTTTGACTTTCCCCTGCAGCTCCTCCTTGACGTACCGATCTAAGTTGTCCTTCAGCTCCTCTAAAGCAACAAACATTAGAGACAGCAACACAGGAGTCAATAATCGATTCTCACACAATACTTGTTTGTCGGCACATTGTGTTGGTTTGACTGGTTTAACAGGGATTAAATAATCTAACAACTACAGTGCAGCAGAGGGAAGTCTTGCTGCACCAGGAAGATATGAAAGAAAATGTTGAGTCACAATTAAAGTTCAGACGAAAATCATATTAAGTGATTATTGAAACTTGAGTGTTTCCTGGGCGTTACCAAGCTCACTGTGATCGTCCACCAGGACGATCTCGTGCAGGAGGTACGGCGGCGTGCGGTCGAGCACACTGTGGACCGTCCTCAGCAGGGCGGAGAACGCCTCATTGAAGAAACAGATCACTATGCTGGCAGAAGGTAGAGCCAGAGAATAAACCTTATCCCGACACCTGCAAAGAGATTTTTAACCAGTTATCAGTAACCAGTGGCCTATCGTCAGTAACCAGTGGCCTATCGTCAGTAACCAGTGGCCTATCGTCAGTAACCAGTGGCCTATCGTCAGTAACCAGTGGTCTATCGTCAGTAACCAGTGACCTATCGTCAGTAACCAGTGGTCTATCCTCAGTAACCCAGCTCTGCGTCCTCTGGTGTGGTGTGCTTCTTACTGGGAGTCTCTGGTGTCGGGCAGCTCTCGGTGGTTTCCCAGTCTGGTGGAGATGAGGACGTTGAAGGCGTGGCGGTGGTAACCGCTGTCCCTCACCTCCTGGTCAGCTTCGTTAAATATCATCCCTGAGGACAAAGAGACACACGTATCATCAGGAGGGGGGAGGAGGCGGGTCTAATCCCCCATTAGAGTGTCTAACGAGGAGAAGGATATAAAGACATGTCTCTTTCTTGGGAAGATGTAGACACTCGTTAAACTAAAAAGGTGGGGTCATGAACATTGTGGACCACGTATGGAGTCTTTATAAGTCATGAATCGATTTGTTGTTCTCATCATTCTTGACAAAAATAGTTGCAGATTCATTTTCTATTGACGAACAGATCTCAGACACTCACCCATATCTTGCGACAGCTCCACTCCCTCATTGGCCAGCAGAGGTCGAAGCCCCGTCCTATGGTTGGCTAGGCCCTTGGTGATTGGCTGGCTGCGGTGCCGCAAGGGGGTCCTGCCACGGCCTGGCTCCGCCCCCAGAGAGAAATAGAGGAAGAGGAGGACGGACCAGGTCGCTGAGGTGACGAGGCAGCCGTAACAGAAGTACCTCAGCGTGACACTGGCCATGGTGGCCGAGCGGGCGTTGCCTTACATCACCCTGCTGAGAGAGAGAGAGAGGAGTGAAGCGAAGGCCTCGGATTGAACCAGCAGCTGTGATGCGGGGCGGCCAACAATGGCCCACAGACCCCAACGTCGGGCCACGGGCCCTAACGACACAGGCCCTAACGACGGACACAGGCCCTAACGACGCAGGCCCTAACGACCGACACAGGCCCTAACGACCGACACAGGCCCTAACGACCGACACAGGCCCTAACGACCGACACAGGCCCTAACGACGGACACAGGCCCTAACGACGGACACAGGCCCTAACGACCGACACAGGCCCTAACGACCGACACAGGCCCTAACGACCGACACAGGCCCTAACGACCGACACAGGCCCTAACGACCGACACAGGCCCTAACGACCGACACAGGCCCTAACGACCGACACAGGCCCTAACGACCGACACAGGCCCTAACGACCGACACAGGCCCTAACGACCGACACAGGCCCTAACGACCGACACAGGCCCTAACGACCGACACAGGCCCTAACGACACAGGCCCTAACGACACAGGCCCTAACGACACAGGCCCTAACGACACAGGCCCTAACGACACAAACCCTAATGACACAAACCCTAATGACAGGCCCTAATGTCGGACACAGACCCTAACTGGCTTTATACTGTTAGCTCTGTGACGACCCTCCCATCCTGCAGGAGGAGCTGGGACGGTCTGCCTCCGAGAGGGCATAAAAGGGGCCCCAATGGGAGTGTCGCGCTCTCTGACATGCTCTCTCTCACTCGGCAGGGCCTGCGGCACAAGACCCAAAGACATAATTTTCTTATCTGAACGCCCCAAACTGGACTCACCCCTGGTCTGGCTCATAGCCCGTGTTACCGCACAGGAAGGATGTACTGCAGAAGGCGCCATGGAGTACTCAGACCCCACCTGGGAGGGTAGAATGTTTACCGACCCGTAAGGCCACACCCGATTTCCAGCCAGGTCATTACCTAAAATTACCTGTACTCCCCCCATAGGCAGTGAAGGGCGCACTCCCATGACCACGTCACCCTGCACCAGATTTGAGACCAACGTCAAATTATGTTTTGGCGCAGAAAAGACTGTCAAACCCATCCCTCGGGCGGCAGTGCTTGAACCAGTGTCTGTTTCAGGAGAAAACGTCAACACAGACTCCAAAATAAATGATTCCAGAGCTCCTGAGTCTCTTAACAGGTACTTTTGTTTCACTCCCTACCAGTGAAACATAACCATATGACACAAACCCAGCATAACCAGGGTCAATCTCCTGATGAGCTGAGGAAACTGTCAGCTCCTCCTGATCCCCCGGATCCTCAATTGCTGACTTTAAGGAAGAAGGCTTCGTGTGTGCCCGCACGGCAGCAATGGCACGATCTCTTTCCTCCCCACGCAAAGCAACAGCCGCCCCAGACGGTTTTGGTGGTAAAAACCCAGGCTCTAACTTTGTTTTTAACATTGGACACTCATTTCGCCAGTGCCCCTTGCCAAAACAATAATTACAGACACGATTGGGGTCCATTCGTCCCCGTAACCCTCGATCTGCTTTAACTGAAAACTTATTTGCTCCATCTGACCAAAACTTACCGGAGTTAACTCCGACCATACTCCCTCGGAAGCCAAGCCCGCCACGACCCCGGCTCTCACCCAAAAAATGTTTATGCGTCAAAACAAACTCAATTTAGCCGCATCTGTAACCTTGCTTACCGCCCTTTCCTGAATGTAGGTAACCACACGGTCAGGCAGAGTATTCTTGAACTGTTCAAGCAAGATCAATTCCTCAAGGTACTCCTTAGTATCTACTTGTGAAGCAGAACACCAGCGACTAAAATGAGTCGTTAACTCACGAGCAAACTCAATATGAGACTGCTTTTCTTTTTTGAGCGACCTGAACCGTTGCCGATAAGCTTCTGGTACCAACTCATATATCATAAGTACAGCAGCTTTAACCAACTGGTAGCTACCGCTATGAGCAACACTCATGGCTGAAAAAGCCTCCTGGGCTTTGCCAGTGAGCACACATTGTAGTAAGAGAGTACGCTCAGCATCTGACAATTTCCGAGCATCTGCTAAACGTTCGAATAAAATAAAGAAAATGTCAGGATCCTTTTCATTAAACTTTGGAACCAACCTTAAGTTAACAGAAACATCAAATGATGACACCGGCTCTCCCTTCTGTGGATCAGCCTTAAGCTTTCCTTCACTTATAAGCTCCAGGTTATATCGCTCCAACTCTAACTGTTGTCTCATCTGAACATGGACAAATTCGGCCTCACGAAGACGCGCATCTTGTCTTAACTTTTCTAACTCTAGAGTATTTCTATGTTCTTCTTGCATTATTTGTTTTTGTTGCTCAAACGTCAACCCAACTTTAGTCGAAACAGAAGCCATTTTGTACACTTTCCCTGGCTCACTCACGACAGGCAACACTTTTTCTTCCCATAAGTGAGCCTTCACTGTGGCCAACAATTCTTCTTTATTCGACTTTTTAGAAACCTCAATGCCGTAGTGGTCCGCTATTTTCAAGAGCTGATCTCTTTTATAAGAAGTCAGCAACTCCTCATCTGGAGACAGAACAAAGTCTTCAATGGAAGCCATTTTCTCCCAGCACACCACACACCTGATACAAACTTCTCCTCCAACAAAAGTCAACCGGCTGCTTTTACTAAGGAACCCACCTCCTCTGACTAACGGCCTAACCAATTCTACCTAACTAACTCATCCCTAGTCTTCATGCAGGTTAATGGCAGGATAAATTAAGCACAAAACCCAGTAACCCGGTTAACCTTCAGCGAGCTGAAAGTCACCTAGACAGTCATGGAAGTGCCCCCGAGCAATTGCTCTAACCAACATTGCTTATGCCTATCAGGAAGAGGGTTCCAAACGACTCAGCCTGTACCACTACCGCAGGTGAGGAACAACTTAACTAAGAGACCTGTGTGGACAACTCCCTTTAACAAAAGTAACATTACCAGGATCCCGGACGAGCCCCCATTTGTTACCACCTGGCTCAAGGCTGGCAACAAAAAGGGAGGCCACACTTCAATCTTCAACACAAAACCTCTTTATTTTAGGCCCAGACCATTTCATCAAGCAACTCAGGATGTGTCTTGTGCCGCAGGCCCTGCCGAGTGAAAGAGAGCATGTCAGAGAGCGCGACACTCCCATTGGGGCCCCTTTTATGCCCTCTCGGAGGCAGACCGTCCCAGCTCCTCCTGCAGGATGGGAGGGTCGTCTTTCCTCTTTACACACCTTCAGAGGCCTTCACCTGTCCCACAGCAGACACCTGACCTTGACCCTCAGATGTGATAAGTCAACATTATATAAATGACTCATAATAATGATAAAATGGTATACTAATAAACTAATGTCAGAGTTTACATCCTGACGGTGTACACTGTGCAGGTGTAACCTGAGCAGGTACACCTCGAGGCAGGTGTCACGTTCATAATCACGCGCGTCCACCTGACGCAGAACTCCATTAAGAAATCTGCCATTTTAAGGTTCCCTTCAACAACAGACCATTTACAAGGAGGTCACCTGTTACTCAGTAGATCGTCCTCATGCAGGTCATGTGGTCGGTCATGTGACCGGACAGGTGAGCCGTATTCAACACAATATCTCGAGATCATTTGTTTTGAGGGCCGCGGGTCTGTAGCAGAATGAGACCGGCCTGTCCGATAATGGAACCGCTAGCCACTAGCTAGCAGCGCGTGGGTCTACTCACGGAGAGCGGCGGGTTGCTCGGCGGCACCTCGGCAGCTGGAGGCGGGCAGCAGGTCCGGAGCCCCGGGTTATCTAGCAGGGTTCCGGTGGAGTTCTGAACGGAGCAGCCGGATATAAACACACCGTTATCCCTAGTGTCGGCGGCGTCATCGCCACACGTCACTTCCGCTTACGACTTTTACAACAAAACAAGACTCTTGTTAAAGGAAGAGCGTTCAGGTCAAATCCTTTCAAAATAAAACCAGACTTGAGGATGGATCCCTGAACGAATCCACAGGGTCCAGATAGTTAAACGGTTACGAGCTGATACGTAGTACCGATCACAAACCAGTGATGATCATAAGCTTTTATTATTCACTTGATTCACTAACTTTCAATACATCGGTCTCAAAGAAAGAAAGAGGAGAGACAAAGAGAGACAGAGACACAGACAGACAGACACAGCTTCAAGATGTAAAATATTTTATTTTCTGTAAATTATTCCAAATCAGATTCCACATTTCCCCCAAGAACCAAAAACAAACATCGTCATGGTCACACTGCTTACGTGAATATTAAAAAAACAAAACAAGGCTTCATGGAACTGTATAAACTCATATTATGATAAACTCATATGTACACGCAGCAGGAAAACGCTTGCAGACAAAACGCTGGGTGAAAAAACACAAAGGAAACATCCAAACAGAGCGCAGCGCGACAGGAAACGCTGGGCAGGCGATGAAGCCGAGGATGAGGAAGATGAGGATGAAAAGGGATCTGTTGGAGTGATTTCTAAACATTTTGTTTTTCCTTTAAATTTATGATACACATATTTACAAACTGCGACTCCGGACCTCGAACTCAACACGGATATAGAAAATAGCTTCATTCAGTAATAAATACAAAAAGAACAAAATCTCTTATTTTACAGGAAATTAACAAAACGCAGGAAGAGGAAAAGGAGAAGGAAGAATCAAGTATGTTTCTGTGGGCATTGATCGGTTTTTGTGGTTTTATATTGTTTCATAGTGCAACTTAATGACAAAGACATTCTGTTATTTCACATTTACATCTATGGTCATTTTACACAATATACACAGAGGACCAGCCTCGTCGTAAGCCCCGCCCCCACTGTTAATCAACACCCCCTCCTTCCAATCTTTATTACATGTGCGATCAGGTTTATTATTAATTAAATTGACTTCAGATATGAATGTAGCTCGCCCACATGGTGATGGGTGATCGACACCCAGACGAGAGAGAGAGAGAGAGAGAGAGAGAGAGAGAGAGAGAGAGAGAGAGACAGAGAGACAGAGAGACAGAGAGACAGAGAGACAGAGAGACAGACAGACAGACAGACAGACAGACAGACAGACAGACAGACAGACAGACAGACAGACAGACAGACAGACAGACAGCTGTGTGTCTTCAGTTCATCCATTTACGGCAGTTCACGGCTCCACAGTGACACGAGATCTTATGCTGGTCGTCCTCCAGGTCGAACTTGTAGTCATAGGACAGCTGTGGGTGGGGGGAGAGAGAGGGGGGCGGAGAGAGGGAGGGGTAAGTTACGGAGAGAGAGGGAGGGACGGAGAGAGGGAAGGGTAAGTTACGGAGCGAGAGGGGGGCGGAGAGAGGGAGGGGTAAGTTACGGAGCGAGAGGGGGGCGGAGAGAGGGAGGGGTAAGTTACGGAGCGAGAGGGGGGGGTAAGTTACGGAGAGAGAGGGGGGCGGAGAGAGGGAGGGGTAAGTTACGGAGCGAGAGGGGGGCGGAGAGAGGGAGGGGTAAGTTACGGAGCGAGAGGGGGGCGGAGAGAGGGAGGGGTAAGTTACGGAGCGAGAGGGGGGGGGTAAGTTACGGAGAGAGAGGGAGGGAGGGGTAAGTTACGGAGAGAGAGATCATTCCTAACCATTGATATTGATCACCCTAACCATTGATATTGATCATCCTAACCACTGATATTGATCATCCTAACCATTGATATTGATCATCCTAACCCTGATATTGATCATGGCCATACCTCTTCTCCTCTCTGGATGCGTCTGCAGGAGCTGATGATGATCTTGTTCTCCTTCTCCACAGTGACCACCTCTGTGATGCAGTTAGGAGAACACGAGTGGTTGATGTACCTGTCAATCACAGACAGAGGGCGGGTCCTTCACAAAATGATAAACAACTTGTTGCTGTTTTGAGTTTAAATAATAAAACTCAACTCAAACATTGGAGGAATAAAGATTAAAGGAACAAAACATTGTTAAAGTGAAAAAGAAATGTAACGTTAAAAGACTTTTAGAAAATATGTTTACAACACATGGATGTGATAGAGAGTGTGTGTGTGAGGAGATGAATGAATGTGAGAGTGGCCAATATCAAAATCAATGAATGAAATTAAAACTAGTTTGAACTGGTCTCACCTGGCTGGCCCTCCAGTGATGGTGGCGTCAATCACAAAGTCGTTGTCAATCCGGAACATGTACACACCGCGGTTCTACACACACACACACACACACACACACACACACACACACACACACACACACACACACACACACACACACACACACACACACACACACACACACACACACACACACACACACACACACACACACACACACACACACACACACACACACACACACACACACACACACACACACACACACACACACACACACACACACACACACATCAGGATACTGGGTGCTTGTTTTGAACTGGGAGGTCAAAGTATCAAGTAAAATGAGAACAAAATTAATAAATATATATTTCAATATAACTCCTTCGCAAATTGCCACCTTAACGTGGTGAAGGAGTTTGAGTGGCTCAGCGATCCTGGGAGCTATGTTGTCCGGACATCAGCCCCCTGGTCGGGTCTCCCAGGGCAAACAGGTCTCGTGGGAGAGGCCAGATTAAGAGTGGTTCAAAAAACCCTGATGCTAAGCAGCACACTTCAGTTACCTCGTCCGGACTAGGGAAACCGGGGCACCCTCCCGGAGCCAGACCTAGTAGGGGAGCTCGCCGGCGAGCATCTGGTGGCTGGGCCTTTGTCCGTGGGGCCCGGTTGGGCTCAGCCCGAAGAAACAACATTGAGCAGCCACCCTGTGGACCCACCACCCCCAGGGACCAGCATCGGGGTTGGGTGCGGAGCTGGTGCGGGAGGTGGAGCGGTACCAGCTAGATATAGTTTAGTTCACCTCACTGGCTGTGGAACCAAACTCCTGGAGAAGGGCTGGACTTTGTTCTTTTCTGGAGTCGCCCAGGGTGAGCGGCGCCGGGCGGGAGTGGGGATACTCACGAGTCCCCGGCTGAGCGCCGCCGTGTTGGAGTTTTCCCCGGAGAACGAGAGGGTCGCCTCCCTGCGCCTACGGGTTGCGAGGAGTAAGGCTCTGACTGTTTGTGGTTAAGCACCGAACAGCAGTTCGAAGAATCCGGCCTTCTTGGAGTTGGTGGGAGGGGTCCTGGAAAGGGCGCCGCTGGCTGACTCCATAGTTCTCCTGGGAGACTTCAACGCTCACATGGGCAATGACAGAGAAACCTGGCGGGGGGTGATTGGGAGGAACGGCTTGCCTGATCTGAACCCGAGCGGTGTTTTGTTGTTGGACTTCTGTGCTAGCCACAGTTTGTCCATAACAAACACCAAGTTTGAACATAAGGTGGCTCATCGAGTGTGAAACAGCGGAGATGAGAGTCAGCACCACGAAATCTGAGGCCATGGTGCTCTGCAGGAAACCGGTGGATTGCTCCCTCCGGGTGGGGACAGAGTGCCTACCACAAGCGAAGGAGTTCAAGTATCTCGGGGTCTTGTTCACGAGTGAGGGTAAAATGGAGCGGGAGATCGACAGGCGTATCGGTGCGGCTGCAGCAGTAAAGCAGGCGTTGCACCGGGCCGTCTTGGTGAAGAAGGAGCTGAGCCGGAAGGCAAAGCTCTCAATTTACTGGTCGGTCTACGTCCCAACCCTCACCTATGGTCACGAACTTTGGATCGTGACCGAAAGAACGAGGTCTCGGATACAAGCGGCCGAAATGAGTTTCCTCCGTAGAGTGGCCGGGCTCAGCCTTAGAGATAGGGTAAGGAGATGAGTTTCCTCTGTAGGGCTCAGCCTTAGAGATAGGGTAAGGAGATGAGTTTCCTCTGTAGGGCTCAGTCTTAGAGATAGGGTAAGGAGATGAGTTTCCTCTGTAAGGCTCAGCCTTAGAGATAGGGTAAGAAGATGAGTTTCCTCTGTAGGGCTCAGCCTTAGAGATGGTGTAAGGAGATGAGTTTCCTCTGTAGGGCTCAGCCTTAGAGATAGGGTAAGGAGATGAGTTTCCCCTGTAGGGCTCAGCCTTAGAGATAGGGTAAAGAGATGAGTTTCCTCTGTAGGGGTCAGCCTTAGAGATAGGGTAAGGAGATGAGTTTCCCCTGTAGGGCTCAGCCTTAGAGATAGGGTAAAGAGATGAGTTTCCTCTGTAGGGCTCAGCCTTAGAGATAGGGTAAGGAGATGAGTTTCCTCTGTAGGGCTCAGCCTTAGAGACAGGGTAAGGAGATGAGTTTCCTCTGTAAGGGTTAGGGTTAGAGATAGGGTAAAGAGATGAGTTTCCTCTGTAGGGCTCAGCCTTAGAGATAGGGTAAGGAGATGAGTTTCCTCTGTAGGGCTCAGCCTTAGAGATAGGGTAAGGAGATGAGTTTCCTCTGTAAGGGTTAGGGTTAGAGATAGGGTAAGGAGATGAGTTTCCTCTGTAAGGGTTAGAGATAGGGCAAAGAGCTCGGACACCAGGAGGGAGCTTGGAGTTGAGCCGCTACTCGAAATGAGTCAGCTGAGGTGGTTCGGGCATCTAATTAGGACGCCTCCCTTTAGAGGTTTTCCAGGCACGTCCAACTGGTAGGAGGCCCTGGGGAAGACCCAGGACACGCTGGAGGGATTATATCTCCCAGCTGGCCTGGGAATGCCTCGGTTCCCCCAGAATGAGCTGGTAGATGTGAGAGAGAAGCCTGAGTCAGCCTGCTGGACCTGCTGCCACCGAGACCCGACCCGGATAAGCGGAGGAAAATGGACGGATGGATATTTCAATATATATCAGAATAAGAACCGTTTATTGCCATGTTTGTTTTCACCTTCAAGGAATTTGTCCTGGCGGAAGGTGCATACATTTAACAATAAACATTTAACAATAAATGGGAATTAATTAATTAATATTTACAATTGAACAGTAGAATACAAAATTTAAGTTAAAATAAGATAAAGTGCATGGAATGTAAGTGTTATGTTAAAGTGGCAAGTGTATTTAAATATGAGGTATGGGGTGGGCGTTGGGGGGTGCAGTGGAGTGTCCAGTGGGAAATTGTCTGGGGGTGACAGAGTCAGTCAAGTCAGTGGGTGACCCGGGCTCTGTTAGGGGGACCCGGGCTCTGTTAGGGGGACCTGGGCTCTGTTGATGAGCCCGACTGCAGACGGGGAAACAACTGTTGGTGTGGCGTGAGGTCTTGGTCCTGATGGACCGCAGCCTCCTGCCAGAGGGGAGGGACACCAACAGTTTGTCCGCTGTGCCTCCTGCACGTTGCCCTGCGGTGGCATGTAAACTCCGGCCAGGATGAATGAAGCGAACTCACGGGGGGAATAGAAGGGTTTGCAGTGGATGATGGATGATTCCAGGTCCGGAGTACAGTGCTGCAGAATCACTGTCACGTCGTTGCACCAGCTGTTGTTGACGTAGAAGCAGATTCCTCCACCCTTCGCTTTGCCGGAGAGCTCTGTGTCGCGGTCCGCTCTGAACAGCTGGAAGCCCGCCAGCTGGAACGCAGAGTCCGGTATCGATCCGCTGAGCCAGGTCTCCGTGAAGCACAAAACGGAGGATGAAGAAAAGTCTCTGTCTCTCCCCACCAACAGCTGGAGCTCGTCCAGTTTGTTGCACAGTGAGCGGACGTTGGAGAGAAATATGCCCGGCAGCGATGTGCGAGATCCGCGTTTGCGGAGTCGCACGAGCGCGCCGGCCCGTTTCCCTCTCCTGCGGCGTCTCACCGCGTGAGTTAAGGTGAGCACACCTTTTACGAGAATGTCCAGAAGTTCCACGGAAGTTAAAAAAGTTGGAAGTAAATCCGCTGAAGTTGTTCCCCTGATGTTCATGAGCTCATCTCTGGTGAAAGAGCTCCGGGAATAGCAGCAGAAGACCGAATTAAAAACAAAAACAATACAAAACAAGGAGCACCAACATGGCACCATCTTGTATCTTGCATATATATATCTATATATATATAGATATATATAGATATATTTGTTTTGTTTGTTTAAAAATAAATAAAAAAAGGTAAAATATAAAGAATTTCCGAGAAAACGATTTGTGTACCGACACAAAAATAATTCAGCAATCATCATATATATATATAAATAAAGGACAGAAAGAATGAGTTGAATATCTGCTAATTCTAGAGAAACTTTAATGTGAACAACCTTTGTGTGTGTATCTGTGCGTGTTACCTGTGACTCGTACAGCCTCTCCTTGCGATTGGCTACTTCACTCCTGATGATGGTTCCGATGTACTCGATGACCATGGTGCATTTCTCGATGTCTTTGGCAGCGTAGAGACCCAGCCCCTACACACACACACACACACATTAGTGACCTGTCCTCCAGTCTGTATCACGTGTCCACTCTGGTCCAGGTCTCACCTGGATGCGGGAGCGGGCCAGGTACACGTTGGTCTTCCACTCCGCCTTCATGCGGCGGTACTGGGCCGACTTGGAGTGGCGTCCCTGGTGAGCCGCCGCCACCGACTCCCCCGGAGACAGAGCGATGACGCCGGGCACGAGGCCCACGATGGAGCCCACGGAGCCCTGGCACCTGGGAGCGATGCTGGTCAACAGGTTGGGTCTGACCCGGAGACACAGTTAGGGAGACCGTCACTCGTCACCAGTACAGGTGTGTATCAGTACATGTGTGTATTAGTACAGGTGTGTATCAGTACAGGTGTGTACCAGTACAGGTGTGTACCAATACAGGTGTGTATCAATACAGGTGTGTACCAGTACAGGTGTGTACCAATACAGGTGTGTACCAGTACAGGTGTGTACCAGTACAGGTGTGTACCAGTACAGGTGTGTATCAGTACAGGTGTGTATCAGTACAGGTGTGTATCAGTACAGGTGTGTATCAGTACAGGTGTGTATCAGTACAGGTGTGTATCAGTACAGGTGAGTATCAGTACAGGTGAGTATCAGTACAGGTGTGTACCAGTACAGGTGTGTATCAGTACAGGTGTGTATCAGTACAGGTGTGTATCAGTACAGGTGTGTATCAGTACAGGTGTGTATCAGTACAGGTGTGTATCAATACAGGTGTGTATCAATACAGGTGTGTACCAATACAGGTGTGTATCAGTACAGGTGAGTATCAGTACAGGTGTGTATCAATACAGGTGTGTATCAATACAGGTGTGTACCAATACAGGTGTGTATCAGTACAGGTGTGTATCAGTACAGGTGTGTATCAGTACAGGTGAGTATCAGTACAGGTGTGTATCAGTACAGGTGTGTATCAGTACAGGTGTGTATCAGTACAGGTGTGTACCAATACAGGTGAGTATCAGTACAGGTGTGTTACCTCTTGGTCTGGGAGGCTTTGGGTTCAGAACGGGCCGAGCCAGAGGGGTTGAAGGCCAGAGGCCACTCCATGAGAGGGTTCCTTCCATAACGAAAGGTGTAACGCTCACAGGTCTCCACACCTGGCAACTGCACACACACATTACTCATAATCATCATTCTGACCTGTGTGTGTGTGTGTGTGTGTGTGTGTGTGTGTGAGAGAGAGAGACGTACAGACTCGATGATCCTTGTCACTGCAGACGTCGTCAATCCAAACAGATCCTCTCCTTTCAGGTAAACTGGGAAAAGCTTCAGAGTCCCACTGGAGGATCTCATCTGTGATACTGGTTCCAGAATCTGGTCCCACACAACTACACACACACACACACACACACACACACACATTGACTGCCTGCTCCAAGTGGGCGGGCCTTACGTAACATGATCAGAGAGAGGCCCACTTCTTGTTTGTACAGGTGACGTTTACCTTTCGGGGTCGGTCCGGTCAGGATGAGGTCATCGTAACCCTTTTCCACCACCGTCACCTTGAACAGCGGCTGCCCCTTGTCTTCCTCGACGCGGCACACGTACTTGCAGCGCCTGCAGGTGCACAGTGATGACGTCATCATGCAAACTCCGACGATCGAGTACCCTAGATTATAATTTGGTTGACTCAAAAATATTTTTCCATTCAAAAATGGCAGAATATTTTTCAGACTTCCTGCTTTTCTCTGTTGAATATTTTAACTACTTTCTGACATTTTAGAGCCCAACAGAGTGACATCATCAGTAACTGAAGCAAAGCATCATGGGAGACGGAGGCTTACCTGTTGCTGTGCCGCATGCTCCAGTAGATACGGTTGGTATGGTAACCAATAGGGAAGATGGCGGCCTGGTTGTGGAAGGCCTTCATCTGCTGTGGGAGGAGCCTGCCGATGGCGTGGAACAGCAGACTACCGACCCGGAAGGTGTGCTGCCGCTCGCCGCGCTGCACCACGGCAGCGATCTGGCGCGCCTCGTCTCGCTGCACGAACACCCGCCGGAACACGGCGAAGCACCGCAGCTCGCAGTCGTACGGGTCACAGGCCGCCGCTGCAGGGTCAGAGATTGGCCCCGGGATGGAGGAGGGGGAGCTGCTGGAAGACCAGTCCCCACCCAGAGGAACCGTTCTGGGCTTATGGAGGTGACACAGCATCGTCTTGTCCTGGAGGAACCCAGGAACAGTGTGTCACAAACGCACGCACATACACACACTACTGTGTATATATACCGTTTCCCAGTGTGTTTCAGTGTGTACCTTGAAGAAGGTGCAATGGGCCTGCAGGGCGCAGGTGAAGTGGTAGGTGTTGGGGCAGCGGAGCCGGTTGCAGCCGCTCGTGGCTCCGGTCTTCTGGCAGTGAGCGCAGCGCAGAGACAGACTTCGTCTCAGAGCCATTTCCACGTTGATGAGAGCTCCGGCTTGAGTCTCGTACACCTCGCTGGACCACAGAGCACAATTCAGGTGGACCTGAGACCCAGAGGGAGAGTTAGACCTGTACCGAACCAGATTCTCATCAGAGACTCTGCTGGTTCCTGCGGGTCCAGACTCACCCACAGGTCCAGGTCCAGGTTCAGCAGTCTGGCCGGTCCGTTTGTCTGCCCGTCACCCTGCTGGTTACAGAAGCAGCACCTGCGCTGGTCTTTGGGCAACGGATCGGGACGAAGACAAGCCCCCAGTTTATCCAATAGCACGTCCACTTCCTCCTCCGTTGGCATGGCAACCGCTTCGTTAGGGATGCAACTGCCCCTGGGAAGAAAAGAGGGCTAGCCCGCTGAGTGGGATGCTAACAGGCTAACCCGCTGAGTGGGATGCTAACAGGCTAACTTGCTGAGTGTGATGCTAACAAGCTAACCTGCTGAGTGTGATGCTAAAACTCCAGCGTCTCCAGCGGTTACTCTTCATCCTCTTCCCACGGCGAGACGACAGTGAGTCTTCTGCCCGGGGGCGGGGCTTCAGCTTCACCTTCACCTGTAAAGCAAGTACAGAGTTGATCAATCATCTAATCAAACAGCCGGATGATCAGCTACGACCTTTGATTACCCAGTCTGTCACACCACCCACCTTGAGGCCGTCCATGAGGGGCCTGGTCTCCATGGTGATGGCGGAGGCTGGGGGGAAGGAGAGTGGTGGGGAGGAGGTTGGGGGAGGTGAGGAGGGAGTGTGGAGGAGGGAGTGGACGGCTATAGAGGACATGTTGCTGGTGTACTGGTGCTGCACTCTGCTGGGAGGTGGGCGCTCAGGGCCGGGCAGCGTGACGGGGACAGCAGCCTGAGGACATCATGAGGTCAAACAGTGAGGTGTCACTTCCTGAGACGTCACTATGGAGTCTATCAACCATGATGCACACAGCTGACCCCGATCAATAACCAATAATCAGATGTCTCACCTGGTTCCCAGCTTTTCTGCTTGGCAGGTCAGATGTGTAGAGAGCAGAGCAGTTTGGACTGCAGAACACCAAACTGGATCTGGACTGACCCTCCTGTCACACACACACACACACACACACACACACACACACACACACACACACACACACACACACACACACACACACACACACACACACACACACACACACACACACACACACACACACACACACACACACAGAGTGACTTCCTTCCATCTTTGTTATTTCACTCAGTGCAACACAATTCTCTACTGCGTCCAACCTGTTTGAGCTCCTTGACAATTCGTACTCCGTTTCCCAGCAGCACCTTGCAGAAGCTGCAACACTGAGGCTTGGCAGCAGAAGCGCCGCCATGTTGGATGTAGTCCATTCTGACAGCTGGAGGCAACAGAGAGAGAAGATACAAAGCTGTCAATCACAAGTTTGTCTGTGTGTGAGTGTGTCTGTGTGTGTGTGTGTGTGTGTGTGTGTGTGTACAGACCAGCGTTTCCAGCAGCAGCTGTAGGTCTCTGCTGATTGCTTCCTGTTGAACCCTGCGAACACATCAAGCATGACTTGAGAGGAAACATTCATTACTGAATGACATTCATTATTATTATATAGGGATGCAACGATACCACTTTTTTACAAACCGATACGAGTACGAGTATTTTTATTTGTGTACTTGCCGATACCGAGTACCGATACCGATACTTCTTAGATTTGGTCTCCATGAAAGTGCAATTAATTTGGAGGCAGATTTTATTTTATCCTCTGCAGATTATGTCAAGCCTATAGTACAAAATTAACAGAAGGCTATCCCAAGCTTTAAACTTCTTGTGGAAGTCCCTCTAATGTCGGACCATAAAACGCCCCGTGTCCGGGTTCATAATGTAAGCGATAATATTAGGGATCGAGCAATTATATAGGAAGCTGTGTTCCAAGTTATGTTTCTGGTGCTTTTATTGTGGAGGGAGAAACGGAAAGGAAAAGAGTGGAATTGTGGGATATACGTGTGTGAAGGAGATAAAAAAGTGGTTCAAGTTACCCTGCAGCGTGTTTTCATTTTATTAGAATTACAAATATAGACACACAACAGACACTCGGCTACAATAATATCATCCGTAGCCGCACAACAGCGTCTGAATGAGGCCGCTGCCAGCGCTACTTCTGGTGGACCAGCAACAGTTTGATTCAAACCGGCGGGACGGCAGTAATTTCCGTCGCGTTCGGTGTGAACGCACCATTACTCTACACACCTTGCTGCAAGAGCCGCAAGAGAGCGACGAAAGAGCCGTATGCGGCTCTGGATCACGGGTTGCCGACCCCTGCCCTAGACGTTGAAGTCAGGTAGGACAACAAATCTTTTTCTCCACAAAGCGCGACCAGTTTGTTGTAGCGAAATACTGTTGAGTGGTATCGGTTCTTGGTATCGGCAATTGAAAACGAATACTAGTACGAGTATTTTAACGCAGTATCGGCCCGATACCAGATACCGGTATCGGTGCATCCCTATTATTATATTTACATATTTCTTTTGATGATAGTGTATCAAATGTCCGCAACTACCAACAATACATTTAAAATAAAAATCCTGCTTTGACTGTTAAAACAGGTTCATGTGTGCTCATGCACATGTACGTGCACTATTTGCTCCCACCTGTGTGAGCGGCACTTGAACTCCGGCCAGCAGCGCCAGAGAGCTTCGCCCCGGGCCGGCAGCTCGGCTCAGCTGGTAGCCGGAGGGGACGGGGACCATCAGCAGCTCGGCCACCGCCACCATCACATCTGCTACGTTCTGGAAACAGAGTGACAGTGATGTCACCAGGAAGGTGCCACCAGGGAGGGGCCACTCATGAACACACTCAGAGAGACTTGTTTACCTGAGCTGCAGCAGGGTTCAGAGTTATGGCTATGGTTACCAGGTCTGCGTTAGAGCACGAGGGATGGCCCTGATGGTTAGGCTCCGCCTTCACTTCCTGTTTTGCTGCAGAGCGGACACACACACACACACACACACACACACACACACACACACACACACACACACACACACACACACACACACACACACACACACACACACACACACACACACACACACACACACACACTTATCACACAACCACGACAACACCAACAAAGTACTATGCAGTAACAGGTAAAGTACTATGCAGTAGCAGGTAAAGTACTATGCAGTAGCAGGTAAAGTACTATGCAGTAGCAGGTAAAGTACTATGCAGTAACAGGTAAAGTACTATGCAGTAACAGGTAAAGTAATACTGCCTCCATGACGTCACATCTGGAGCTTTGTAAGACTGTGGTTGACTGACCTTTTCCCCACGCACAGGGCATCATGGGTATTGTCGGCGAGGGGCAGGGCGAGGGCGGCTCCAGCTTGATCCAGGAGAGGTCCGGGTACCTGCTGAACTCCATGTCGGCCACGCTCTCTGGAGAAGACGACGGGACGAAGCCTTCGGGGCTGTCGCGCCCTGACGAGTCGTGGACCCTGTGGAGGAAAACACATGAAGAAGAAGAAAAGTCAGTGAAACATGTCCCAATCTGGATAAAAGGCTTTGAAAAAGACAATACTTACATAATAATAATAATAATAATAATAATAATAAAGAACAGAGCAAACATTGTGAAGAAGATGGAACTGATTTAGAACATTCTTCTCAACCTTTGAATGTCTGAAAACTGTATACTGTTGCTGTGTCTACGGTCTACTGTATAGCATGTACCTCGCTTTGAATAAAAGCCTCAGCTAAATGTAAAGTAATGTAAAGATGAGTTTTAATCAGGACATCTACGTGGGCAGGGGTTTACCTGATCTCTTCCTGGTTATTGTGGGGCGGGGTTGGCAGGGAGGCGGGGACATCTACTGTTTTGGGGACGTGGTTTAGCGCAAGAAGCCCCTCCCCTTTCTGCTTCACACCTTTCACTGAAAAAAAAATTTAAATAAGAGAAATTCCAATGTTAGTACAAAGAAGTTAATTCACCTAAAATTATAATGAGTTACAGACGTGTCTTTCTCAATGTAAAGTCAATGGTAAAAAGGCGTCTTTGGCCCATTGACATCACGTGACGGGTCAGGAAGTTTGAATTCCACCATTTGGCCCTGATGTCAAATCTGCATCAAAGCCCTTCCTTTTATTACAGTCAATATTTCTTTTAAATGTTGAACTGTTAAATGATGCTCTCCCTGTGGTTTCTTCCCTTTTTCGCCTCTGAAATGGGCTTTTGGGGGAGTTGTTCCTGTTCTGATGTGAGAGTCAAAGGTTGGAGGTTATACAAAATAAATTGAATTAAACTGACTTGAACTGAATTGTCTGGCAACTATTAACAAAACTAATGAATCCAAAATAAATATAAGTTAGGTGCAGCCATCATCATTTTTTTTACCACTTCAGAATATCAGTTTTCTTTTGAAATAGGGAACCTGGACCAGAGCCAGATCTGAACAGACCTGCTCAAGTTGTTCTGGGAGATCTTGATCTTGATCTGTGATGTGATAATAATAATAAACACTGCAGATTTAAGCCTTAAAGATAAAGCAGTGGGTCTAAAGAACACACTCACCCTCCTGCTCAGTGATCTCCTTCCTCTCCAGCTCCTCCGTCGTAGCAAAGCCGTTCACCAGTTTCTGCCTGGTGACAGGCGGAGGGGTGGGGGGCAGGGAGGCCGGAGGTGTGGGGGGGTTACTGAGGTTATTCTGCTAGAGGGAGAACAGATGGAGAAGAGGATTGTTAAAGTTCAGAATCAGTGAAGAAGAAAGTTAAGCTGAGGTAGCACTACTGCAGTAGTGCTATAGTAGTACTGTAGTCATGCTGTAGTCGTGCTGTAGTAGTAGTACCTTGTATATGAGCTGGGAGTAGTAGTCCGTGACTCCGTCCAGGCTGCCGTTACCGAAGGAGCCGGTCAGTCTGGAGTCTCGGCCCAGAGAGAAGCTGCCGTATGGGGGGAATAGACTCAGATCAACCCCCAGAACCGGCTCCATCAGGGGCAGCACCGACAGCTGGGGCAGGAGGAAGCAAACAATAATCAATACAGATAATCAGTTGTTAAAAATGATGCTGAAGAGGAGCAAGTTAAGCAGTAAGATGTTTCAGCGTCCAACAGCTGAAGAGTCAATCGAGATCTGAAACATTATTCCGCAACGATTCTAATAACCAATGAATCCTTCTCAACATCCTCTGTTTTAAATCACATGACAGTACGTCGCCTCACACTGTGGTGGCCATTTTATTACCAAAATGCATCACTAGAGAAGAGATTTCCAAAGAAAAGTAGGCGATATAAAGGAATCAAGAGGACTAGGTTGGTCTACCTGTCTGAGGTGAGCCACCAGCGGGTCAGAGGAGGTTGTGCAGGAGGCGTGGAGAAGCGTCTTCTCCTCGTCCTCCTCTTTCTTCCTCCTCTTGTTTTTGGAAGGAGCTCTATCTTTCTCCGATTGAGTGAGTCTCTTACAGCGCTGAGTCTTCTTCCTGCCAGACGAGTCCAGGAGATCTGGACTGTCCATCATGACCTGGAGGACACATTTCGGCTCAGATATCACCTTCTAAAACTGAGAAAATAGGAGGTTGCATGCAATTTTACCAGAGTAGAAAGTCACGTGAGCTTACATCCCCAGAGTTAACTAGCTAATAGCTAGATCAACTAGCTTATGACTAGCACAAGTGGCTGTAACTAGCTTAACTAGCTATCTAATATATATCAGAAATAGCTCAAGACTAGCCTGAAAAGCTAATAACTAGCTCAGTTAGCTGGTCACTAGCTCAGTTAGCTAATAACTAACGTAACTAGCTGATAACTAGCTCATTTAGCTAAAAACTAACTCAACCTGCGGATAACAAGCTCAGTTAGCTTACACCTAGCTCACCTAGCTTATATATTCTAAAAGCTCAGTGGTCTTTAGAGTTAACCCCCTCACCACGTTGCCATGGGAGCCAGGCCTGTCATTTTCCTCAGACTGGACGCTCTCATTGGACAGCTGGCACCGAGCAATGGATGGGGCCTGGCTAGTGGGGGGCGGGGCCTGGCTGGTGGGGGAAGGTGTGTTAGCTGGGGACATCTTGTCCTTTAGCAGATGTCTGAGGAGCTCCTTCCCACCGTCTCCACCGTGGAGAGAAGAGGAGGGAAAGAATCCCTCACTGTGACCTTCCTCTACCTTCACCGGGCCCCCCTCACATACTCCTTCCTCCTCACGCTCCTCCTGCTGGGACATGAGGACCAACCCTGAGCTGATTGTATATAACAAATACTATCAATGTTAATATCGCAGCTAAAGACTGACCTTGACCTCCAGACGAGCGGTACACAGGGGACCTCTCTGACACTCCATACCCAGGACTGAGCCTCTCAACTGGGCTGCAGAGATGACTGACAGCTGCCTCTCAAGCTCTGATGATGGCGCCAGACCGGAGAGGGAGGAGTTTAGAGAGAAGCATAGTTCTGATTGGTCCATGCTGCCCCGGGAGGGTGTGGAACAGGAAGTGTCTGACAAAGCTGGAGTGGGCGGATCTGTGGTGTCAGAGTGCGAGGAGAGCGGCGTCCTGGCTCCTCCTCCGCCTGCCGTGTCGTCTCCGTCCCTCTTCCTGCTCTTGTTCTTCTTTGGTTTGTCGTCAGGGATGATGTCCGAATAGAGCTGGATGAGGGAGGCGGGGCCTCCAGAGGAGTAGCAGGCTAAGGAGGGGGGTAGAGAGGTAGAGGGGGAGGAAGAGGAGGAGTCGTGTCCAAATCGTTGCGCCTGACCTCCAGGATGGAAGGCAGTCATGCCTCCGATCCCTGTTGGCCGCACTTGTTCCTGGGCTGAGTGCCCGGTGGGGCCTGAGAGCCTGGACCTTGCGTGGAAGTCCATTGGAGGCCCATGCTCAGGCAGGGCCCTGCCCTGCTCTGCTGTGGCCCCAGGCAGTAGACCTGGAGTTGGTTGCACTCCAGGCAGGGGTCCTCCTGTGAAGCCCTGGTAGAGGCCCTGTTGCTGGGGGGTAGGTTTAGCTGCTGGGGGGGACTGGAGAAAGTCCTGGGGCAGCTCAGAGCTGAAGAAGGGACTATCACTTCCAGAAGCAGGTGCTGAGCCAGCAGGACCTCCAGGTACAGACTTTTGTCCAACTTGAGCCCCTAACAGAGGACCAGATGGAATGGTTGCTCCTCCAGCTCCAGGACCCATGGAGGCTCCCAGGAGGCTTTGTTGCTCCAGTCTCTGCTGCAGGGAGCGATGACGCTCCACCTGAGAGGGGAAGAAGAACAGCTGTGTGTTTCTACTTCCTGATCTCAGTAGATGAACAGATGCACATTTCTACTTCCTGTTCTCTGCAGATGAATAGCTGTACGTTTCTACTTCCTGTTCTCCGCAGATGAACAGCTGTAAGTTTCTACTTCCTGTTCTCTGCAGATGAACAGCTGTAAGTTTCTACTTCCTGTTCTCTGCAGATGAACAGCTGTGTCCACTGAGTGATGATGGTGTGATGTTTCACCTCCTGCATGAGCTGAACTCTCTGCCTCTCCTGTTGCTCCCTCAGCCTCTCCCTCTTCTCCCTCTCCTGGAAACCCTCACTGAACGGGTTGTTATCGTCAAACTTCACCTGCAGGTCGTGGAGACAGAAATCAGCTGTGTGCTAAGGAGCTTCACGCTTTGTGCAGTTAGAACCTCTGTGGTAAATCCATTAACATTAGATATTTAGAAAAAGGATTGTTTACAAATTCAAAGTCAAACTAAAGGACAGGAAAGTAAAAAAAAAAAAAAAAACATGTTCTGTTTTTGTTTCTCTGATCTCAGTTCATTAAAGATTTCCTGTGTACTGATGATCAAAAAGCCACTTGCTCTTGACTGTATTGAACTGCTTTTTACCATCTTCTGCTTTATGTGCAAGTCTCTTGGAGACTCTGGAGCCGAGGCTATTGGTCGATGGATCAATCAATCTAGAGGTTTTCATATCCAGGCCTTCTTAATTTGGTCAAATAAATGATGTATCAATGTCTTCTGATATTTTTTAGACCAAAGAATTCATCAAGATAGCAGATAGTTGGTGAGTCATGTGATCTGGTTTAGATTTCAAGTTCTCTCACTGAAACTGAACGTGAACAAATGTGTTGAATTAATTTCTTTCCTCCTGAAACCTTCATGAAGCTGCTTTCTAAGTCAACTTCCAGGTGAGTTACCTGAGGGGGGGTAGCGGCTGCGTCTCCTGCTGCTCCACTGGTTCCTCCGGCGGGGCCCCCAGTAAAGACTGCCGGGGGGGTCTGGGTGTGTGGCGGCGCCTGGAGGGCTTTAGGCAGGACGGAGGGCATCTGCAGTGGTATCCTCTGACCCATCAACCCAGGCGTCCAACCAGGGGAGGCATTTGGGCCAGGGGCCACTGTGGGGCTGCCCAGGTGGGGCTGCATGGACACCATGGGCTGGGAGAAGTGGGCCTGGGGGATGGAGGGCACTCCTGCAGCTCTCTGCTGCTGCTGTTTGGTCCTGTAGTCCTCTATCAGCTCAGCATGGTCCTTCTGCTGCTTCCGGATCTGAACACAAACGTCACAGTGAAGCCCACCCTGCATGTACAGACATGTGTTCATTAACTAACAGGAGCATGACACCATGAACACACTCACTGGAGTTTATTTTGACTCCACCACACATTCAAATACTCAGTAGAGAAACGTTGATTAATCTGCCGCTGGAAATAGTCCCAAACAAACGTTTGATAAAAACCTACAGTGACCAGCTGTTTCAGGAAGCTCCCGATGAAACTCTTGATTTAAAGACAGAAGCTGCCAGACTTGCTGTGAGGGTATCATGTGAGATACCACCGGTATGGGGGCGGGGCTCCAGACTAACTGCACCCGGGGGCGATAAAAAAGGCCTTTGAGATGCATGAATAACTATGGTGTGGTGGGACGTCACTAGTATTGGTACGGACTAGTCCTGTATGTGCTTGTGTACCTGCTCCAGCTGCTTCTGGACCGCCCCCTGCTGCTCCATGACGTTGTGGAACTGGGCGGCATCCTCCTTGGCGAGGGCTCGGCCGGCCTTCTTGGCCGTTCTCTGTTTGGCCGACAGAGATTTCTTGGTCTTGCGGTGAGCTGCGAGCTGGTCCTCCAGGAGGCGCTGCTGCATCTGCAGGAGCTGCTGCGTCTCCCCCAACCACTCTTCGTACTGACGGCGCTGAGATTCGTCTGCAGGACAGAGGACAGCTTCACACATGAGAACGGACTTCACAGGGACAAGGACATTTGTGAAAAAGAGTCGACCAGTTTGTTTTTGGTGCTTTCTTTTTCCTGTTTATTTAACATCTGAATCAAGGGCCACGCTGCTGGGGTTATGTTCTCATACTCACTGACGAAGCCCGGGCTAAAGCTGGGAGGGTTCGGTCGCACCAACTGAGGGTTCAACTTCCCGTCCTAAAAGGAAGTGAAGAAGACGTCACAACACGACAGACAGAACGAGATCCTCTTCATTATTATAGTGTTTAAATAGTTCTCATCATGTCGTCATGGTTCTACACACCTGAACCACCAAGTGTGGAGGCGGAGGAGGCCCCTCTGGACCCCGAGCCACCGGGGGCACGGGAGCTACTGGAGTCTGCTGGAACCTGACAGACAGACACACACACAGTCAATCTTGAAGACGTGGACTTCAGTCATTCGTTCGTTATCAAGCTTATTAATGAAGAGACAAAAAAAGAACCAATCATATGCTTCATCAGCTGTCAGCAGTGAAACCACATCCTACCTGTTGATGACCATGGGGTTGAGTCCCAGGTTGCCCTGGGTCATGACCTTGTTGATGCCCTTCAAAGCCACCATCTTGGCCTTCATGATGGGGTCAGAGATGGAGTCAAAGTCTGCCACACACACACACACACACACACACACACACACACACACACACACACACACACACACACACACACACACACACACACACACACACACACACACACACACACACACACACACACACACACACACACACACACACACACACACACACACACACACACACACACACACACGTTAAAAGCATACCACCTCCCAAAAGAACAATGGTAAAAGATGAAACAGCAATAAAGTAAACAGGTTCAGGACTGTCCGGGTTCAGGTCTTACCCATATTAGGTAACACCGGGTCTGTGGTAGATCTCTGTCTGATTAGGGCCTGCATCTGTTTCTGTTGTTGCTGCTCCTGGCGCTCCTGGTCCAGGAGGTCTTGCAGGAGTAGCGGTTGCTCCTCCAGGAGCAGAGGCCTGTGCTGGTCCTGGTTCTGAGGGAGGACAGCCTGTCCCTGGGTCTGGGTCTGGGTGGAGGTCCCCTGGTGTGGAAGCTGGTTGAGAAGGAGTCGAGGCTGGGAGGGTTGGAGAGACAGCGGGTGAGGTTGGGTAGGAGGGCCCTGAGGAGTCAGACTGGTGGGGTCAGAGAGTAGGAGACTCTGAGGGTGGGGGGTGAAGAGAGCTGAGGGGGAGGGTCCCTCCTGCTGCTGCTGGAAGACAGACTGTTGACCTGCAGATGAGAGGGAGTTACAGTTCAGCTGAATAAATAGTGATCAACAATCTATTGAGTAGAGATACTGATCAATCAAATACGGTTCAGATTTGTTACCTCCAGCAACGGGGGGGTGAACCCTGGGAGCCATGCCCGATGACGGAGCCTGTTCTTGGGTCTGGCTGGAGCCTGCGGACTCAGACACTGGCGCACCGGGGGTTCTGCTGGAGGTGACCACCCCAGGATGAGGTGCAGGTTGCTGGGGAGCAGAGGGGCCGTCCTGCACTTCCTGTTTGACTTGGGCGAGCCCCCTGTCGGTCCTTCTGGAACCGCTGGCTGCGTCCCTCCTCCCTCCTCCCCCCCTCTCCTCCACCGGCTCCCCCAGATCCAGCTCCTCGTTGAACATGTCTTTCTTGTCCTCCAGATTGAGCTCCGGGTCAGCGTAGGCAATCAGGTCAAACTTCCCTGACAGCAGGAAGTCGTCGAGGTGGAGGTCATTAGGACCCAGATCCAGGTCCTCTTTACCTGAAACAGCCAGCAGGAGGTTGGTCATTATTACGATGATTATTCTAAATAAATAAATACAACATGAAGATTCATCTACGTCCTGGATCTGAGGGTCCAATGTGACTCCTGTGCTCTTACCGTCTTCAGGGTCCAGGTTCAAGTTGAGGTCCACCAAGTCTTTCACCTCCACGTCTTCCAGGTCCTTAACAGCAGAGTCCTCCCCCTCCAGGTGCTCCTCCGGGAGCGTGGACTCTCTGTGGCCCAGGTGCTGCTGGTTCAGCTGTTCCATCACCATTGCCGGCTCCAGCACCGGCTCACCTATCCGGGCCCCCATACCAGGTCTGACAGGAAACGGATGGGGGTCTCTGGGGGACAGCAGCGGGGCCTCGGGTAGAGAGAAGGACAGCCTCAGGCGGTTCTCGGGGGCGCGATGTCGGAGCTCGATGTAGGGTTGTCCCATGATACTGTGCTGCTGGAGGGGGAGGGAGCGGGGGAGGAAGGGCTGGGGGACACCTGGGGGGAAGGAATCAATAAATGACCAGGAGATGTTTTTATCTGCCACTAGATTCATCAGAGAGAAGATTACATAATTCTTAATCATGCAGGTTCCCCGGAGACTCCAGCAAAGACAAGACCACGGACACCTTTAATCTCCAGGGACCGCCAAAATCCACTTTCTGGTGCAGCAGCTTTGTAACCGAGCGGTTCATAAACTCACCAAACATCATGTGTGGCTGAGCGGCGGGAGCCGGGACCGGTCGGATGCCGGTGAACTCCACGGGCCTCTTCCTCTGGAAAGGGACTCCCTCCACCATACTAAGCCCAGATCCAGGCACCGCTCTCTGGGGAGGCCGTGAGAAGGAGTCCTGGAGACCAGATGGAGCTCCTGGAGGAACACCAAACCTGGTGGAGTGAGGAGGAGATGAGTGAACCAGAACATATCCTCAGATCAGGTCAGGATCAGGTTTTGAGGCTCTTCTCACCTTAGGACTGGTCCTTGGAGTGGCAGCTCTCTGGAGGTGAACCCCCTCTGCTGTTCCCCAGGGAAACATCCAGGGAACCTGGGGGCCGGAGCCCCTGCTGCCTCACCAGGCCTCACTGTGCCAGGGTAAGGGGGTGGGGGACGTCCAAACAAGTCTATCGGAGGAGCAGTTAAGGGGTCTGGCTGGAACCAGTGTTGTGGTGTGGCGAGACCAGGGGCGGGTCCAGCAGCATGGGCTCCAGAGGGTCCTGCTTCCTGCAGACCTTTCTCCTGCCGTAACGCACTCTTCTGCTGCTGCTGCCTCAGGATGAGCTGCCGGAGACGCTGACGCTGCACAGAAACAGAACAGTAGAACTCAGCAGAACCCAGAAACCAGGACCAACCAGCCCAGAACTGAACCTTTTCAAGAGGAAATACCACACATCAGACACCTGGCCTACCTGTCTCAGCTTCTCCTCCGAATCACCAAGCTGAGGCAGCATGCTCATTGGTCCATCTAAAGGAGCCACGGCCATTTCGTTAGTTGTTGTCTTTTCCGTCTGTGAGGGTCCTGCTGTCATGTGACTCTGCTCAAAGGGGTCGTGACCAGGAGTCTGACCAGCCAAGAAAACGCTCTCCTCTGATATCCCAGGGTGCTTCAGGGTCTGGCTGCTGGGGGTTGTGGGAAATAAGTCCAGCTGTTGCTGTTGTGTTCCTGGAGACTGCTGCAACTAAGAGAAAAAACAAATCAAACAACATAAGCTGCAGTAGACACATAGACTATAATACAGACACGTAGACTATAGTACAGACATAGACTATAATACAGACACGTAGACTATAGTACAGACATAGACTATGATACAGACACGTAGACTATAGTATTACATTACATTACATTTCATTTAGCTGACGCTTTTATCCAAAGCGACTTACATGCTTTACAGTAGACCGTAGACACAGCAACGGTGAGCAATTAGGGTTAAGTGTCTTGCTCAAGGACACAACGACACAGACTGCCGGAGCCGGGGATCGAACCACCGACCTTCTGATTGAAAGGCCGACTTGCTAACCACTGAGCCACAGTCGCCCACTATAGTACAGACATAGACTATGATACAGACACGTAGACTATAGTACAGACACGTATACTATAGTACAGACACGTAGACTATAGTACAGACATAGTACAGACACATATACTATAGTACAGACACGTAGTACAGACACGTAGACTAGGGTACAGACACATGGACTATAGTACAGACACGTAGACTATAATACAGACATGTAGACTATAATACAGACACGTAGAGTATAGTAAAGACACACTATAGTACAGACACATGGAATATAGTATCAGACAGAGGTCTACCACAGACCCGGTGTTACCCGGTGATTCTTGTTGTTCCGATTCTTGTTTGTACTCACCGTGAAATGCACTTATTGTAAGTCGCTTTGGATAAAAGCGTCAGCTAAATGTAATGTAATGTATAGTACAGACACGTAGTAAAGACACGTAGACTAGAGTACAGACACATGGGCTATAGTACAGACACCTAGACTAAAATTCAGAAACGTAGTATAGACACGTACACTAAAGTACAGACACGTAAACTATAGTACAGACACGTAGACTATAATACAGACACATAGACTATAATACATACACAAACTATAGTACATACACGTATACTATAGTACAGACACGTAGACTATAGTACAGACACATAAGACTATAATACAGACACGTAGACTATAGTACAGATATAGTACAGACACATAAGACTATAATACAGACACGTAGACTATAATACAGACACGTAGACTACAGTACAGCCACGTAGACTATAGTACAGACACATAGACTATAGTAGACATGTAGACTATAGTACAGTCACGTAGCCTATATTACAGACGCATAGACTATAGTAGACACGTAGCCTATAGTACAGACACGTATATGATAGTTCAGACACGTAAACTAAAATATAGACACGTAGACTATGATACAGACACGTAGACTATAGTACAGACACGTAGACTATAGTACAGACACGTAGACTATAGTACAGACACATAGACTATAATACAGACACTTAGACAATAGTACAGACATGTAGACAATAGTACAGACACATAGTACAGACGCATAGACTATAGCAGACACGTAGACTATAGTACAGACACGTATACGATAGTACAGACACGTAGACTATAGTACAGACACGTATACGATAGTACAGACACGTAGACTATAGTACAGACACATAGTACAGACGCATAGACTATAGTACAGACACGTATACGATAGTACAGACACGTAGACTATAGTACAGACACGTAGACTATAGTACAGACACATAGTACAGACGCATAGACTATAGTACAGACACGTAGACTATAGTACAGACACGTATACTATAGTACAGACACATAGTACAGACGCATAGACTATAGTACAGACACGTATACGATAGTACAGACACGTAGACTATAGTACAGACACATAGTACAGACGCATAGACTATAGTACAGACACGTATACGATAGTACAGACACGTATACTATAGTACAGACACATAGTACAGACGCATAGACTATAGTACAGACACGTATACGATAGTACAGACACGTATACTATAGTACAGACACATAGTACAGACGCATAGACTATAGTACAGACACGTATACGATAGTACAGACACGTAGACTATAGTACAGACACATAGTACAGACGCATAGACTATAGTACAGACACGTATACGATAGTACAGACACGTATACTATAGTACAGACACATAGTACAGACGCATAGACTATAGTACAGACACGTATACGATAGTACAGACACGTATACTATAGTACAGACACATAGTACAGACGCATAGACTATAGTACAGACACGTATACGATAGTACAGACACGTATACTATAGTACAGACACATAGTACAGACGCATAGACTATAGTACAGACACGTATACGATAGTACAGACACGTATACTATAGTACAGACACATAGTACAGACGCATAGACTATAGTACAGACACGTATACGATAGTACAGACACGTAGACTATAGTACAGACACATAGTACAGACGCATAGACTATAGTACAGACACGTATACGATAGTACAGACACGTATACTATAGTACAGACACATAGTACAGACGCATAGACTATAGTACAGACACGTATACGATAGTACAGACACGTATACTATAGTACAGACACATAGTACAGACGCATAGACTATAGTACAGACACGTATACGATAGTACAGACACGTAGACTATAATATGTCTACAGACGTAGATCTGAATCATGAGTACAAAACATGTTAACTTTAAAACAGAAAGTAGAACCATGTGCTGCAGTACAGACATGTGAACACTATGTTGTCCGTTACCTGGTGATGTGTTTGGGTGAAGGTCACTGTCTCTCCAGACAGCCCTGGAACCAAAGGGGATGAACCAGATCCTGCAAGTTGAGGAGGAAAGATCTCCATTGGGGCCACGCTGAAGGGCTCTGGGGCCTTCTGGGGCCGTGGTGTGGAGGGCTGCTGGGCGTAGGGGTCCAACAAGGGTTGTGGTGGACCGGCAGGCTGGGCGTACGTGTCGGTGTTCCGCTGACCGGGGCGGGGGGTCCCCGGGTTGGAGGGGTAAGGGTCGAGGTTTGGGTGGGAGGGGGATGGATGCCTGCTGGTAGACTGCTGGTTATACTGGTCCAGTCTCAGTGCAGGTGGTGTGGTGAGGTATGTGGGGTCAGAATGAGGGTGTGGAGTACCAGGAGTCTGAGGGTTGGAGTAGGGGTCAGGCGAGGGTCTGGAGGTCAAAGGTGAGTGCTGGGTGAAGGGGTCAGTCATCTGCTGGCTGTAGTCAGGTCTGGGGGTGCCAGGTGTCTGAGCATAGGGGCTGCGATGTGGGGAGCCCAGTCCAGACAGCGGACTGGTGGGGAAGAGTGGTTCCTGCGACTGGGAGAGAGCAAAGCTGAGATCTGTGGGTCTGGACAGGTCCCTCCTTCCTGCTCCTCCTGCGGTACCAACGCCATCCAGTTGAAGCTGGTTCTGAGGAGGCATGGGGGCTTTAAACAACCCGCCCTGCACCAGTTCACCACCGCGACCATACAGGTCAGACATCGCGGCACGCATGCCGCTGTTGTTCTGAGGCCGCTGGTACGAATCCGCTGCTCGGATACCCATGTGTCGGGCGGAAGGGTCAGGGGTCAAGCCAGATTGGGGGCTCATCATCCCTGCCCTGTTCTGCTGCAGTCCTGGGAGGAGAAAATGAGGAGACGTCACAGGAGGAGAAAACAAGGAGACGTCACAGGGAGGAGAAAACAAGGAGACGTCACTGGAGAAGAAAGCGAGGAGACTTCACAGGGAGGAGAAAACAAGGAGGAGATGTCACAGGAGGTGAAAACGAGGAGGAGACTTCACAGGAGGAGAAAACAAGGAGGGGACGTCACTGGGAGGATAAAACAAGGAGGATACGTCACTGGGAGGAGAGAACAAGGAGGAGACGTCACTGGGAGGATAGAACAAGGAGACGTCACTGGAGGAGAAAACAAGTAGACCCTTGATGAGAGAAAACAAGGAGGAGACCCTTGATGGGAGAAAGGAGGAGACCTTTGATGGGAGGAGTTACCTTGTTGGGGTCCGATGGTCCTGGAGACATCGGAGGTTTTAGAGTCGGGGGACGGTGCAGGAGAACCAAAGGCATCGTGGGATGGGGAGGAGCTGAGGGAGTTGTGACGCTGCTGCTGGGGTGCGAGGGGGCCGCCAGCCTGCGAGGAGGGGGGGCGAGGAGGCCCTGCTACTTTAATGTAGGGTTCCCAGGGTGAGGAGGGACGGGAGGAGGGCGGGGAGAACATCTGGGGGGAGGAGGGGGGCTGGGGGAGGGGAGAGGAGGGGAGGGGAGAGTGAGGGAGCGAGGAGAAGCCGGAGGGGGGAGGGGCTTGTGGTCTGAGGAAGATGTCGTCAGCTAGTCCCGAGCTCTGCAAAAGGAGGTGCTGTCTGGATGGATGGAGAGGGGAGGAGTCTCCCCCGGGCGCCGCGGGGCTCCGGCATCCGGCATCCGGAGACAGCCGGCCGGCGAGCTGCAGCTGCCTCTGCTGGAGCAGCTGCTCGCTCTTCACCTGCTCCAGCTTCTGGCTGGCCTCCATCTTCGCCAGCTGCTTGCTCATCTGACGCATTTGCTGAAAGAGAGAAACGGGAACACGGAGAGGAGACCGGATGGGAACACACAGCGGGTCAGCGTCTCCACGGCTACACAAGGTCCAACATGATGGCACACCACACACACACACACCACATACTCGTAATGCTCGCTTTCCCTCTCTCTCTCTGCTGGTATCAGTATGAAGGCGTCTACGGTGTGAAGCACAAGGTTAATTTAACGTACTGGGGATCAAACATGTGACTGATGATCATTCAGACTGTGTGTGATGTGTTGGGGGGCTCTGCTGTCTGTCTCTCACCTGGTCAATATACCTGCAGTGATAACAGCTCACTGTGAATGTCGACCTGCTGTCGTCTTTCAGTCGGACCCTGCTCCTGGACTTCCTGTCACATGGTCTCATTTGGACACCGACATGTCGGGTTGAGCCGCTATACCAACGTTCCTGTTTGATGTGGTCCAAGATTACGGATCACCTCTTCGGTTGCCCCCCACCCCTCACTGAGTACTATGTTGATCACATGTCATGATGCTCATTACTGATTCAACCGGGAATGCTGATGGCTACGACCAACGGGTCTTAATGGCACCTCGGCTGGTCTGTGTTCAAACTGGTTTCAGCTCGTACTCAAACCGCACTGTCTCTCTCCACTTGCATCTGTACAATGAGGCCAGAAACGTCCTCAATGGGACCAGTACAGGATCTGTGCTGCTACCATAGCCTGAACCCACATAAGGACCAGAGTACCCCGTTCTCCAATCAGTGTGTGTGGATGTTGAAGGACGGCAGCAGAACAACACTGTAGAATAAAATCAGTCGGTTCTGAGACGGACTGAGGCCACGGACAACAACTCTGGGTCAACTCCACTTCAATTGTCCTCAGACTGCAATGAGTGTTTCCAAAACCCTGAAATGTAAAGTGACCCAGAGAAGGTACCGTGACCCGTCCTGGGTCCATGTGTCTGAAATCCTCTTTGTTTTCAGAGCGCCTGCGATGCAATGGTCTCACCAAGACATTTCTAGTGTTTCTGTCCTGGAGGTCAGTGAGGAGGAAAGACCAGAGAGTTCAGTGTGTGAATACGAAGAAGAACTTCTCTCACAACTGAATATCTCAGACAGGCAGCAGCCATGTGGATTGTATTAGCAATTAATCCTCAGATTATTTTCTCTACATTACATTTCATTTAGCTGACGCTTTTATCCAAAGCGACTTACATGATATACAGTGTACAGTAGACCGTAGACACAGCAACGGTGAGCAATGAGGGTTAAGTGTCTTGCTCAAGGACACAACGACACGGACTGCCGGAGCCGGGGATCGAACCACCGACCTTCTGATTGAAAGACCGACTTGCTAACCACTGAGCCACAGTCTCTAATAAATAAAAACAGTACAAAAGAAATTCTGTTCACTCAATCTGTCGATCAACAAATCAATGATTTGACCAATCTAATTCAGCTGATAACCAGCTCATAGCCAGAGGATAACCAGCTGATGACAAGCTCTTAACCAGCTGATAACCAACTACAAGCCCAAAACCCCCCACTCCATGAACGACCTCCGCCTGGCAGACGAGCTGAATGAGTTCTACTGCAGATTTGAAAGACAATGGAGTAGTCCTGACGCCATCCCCCACAGCCCCATCAACAGCCCCACCAACCAGCCACAGACCACCAGCCCTCCCTCCCCCAGCCCATCAGGGGCTCACGCCTCTGAACCATCGTTCACAGCGCCCCCTACCCCCTCCACAGTGACGACCCTCATTATCCAAGAGAGAGACGTTAACAGGCTTTTTAAAAAGCAGAACCCCCGCAAAGCAGCCGGCCCGGACTCTGTCTCCCCCTCCACCCTGAAGCATTGTGCTGATCAGCTGTCCCCGGTGTTTACAGACATCTTCAACACCTCCCTGGAGACATGCCATGTACCAGCCTGCTTCAAGGCCTCCACCATCATCCCCGTCCCCAAAAAACCTAGGATCACAGGACTCAATGACTACAGGCCCGTCGCCCTGACCTCTGTGGTCATGAAGTCCTTTGAGCGCCTGGTCCTGTCCCACCTCAAAACCCTCACCGACCCACTCCTGGATCCCCTGCAGTTCGCCTACATAGCCAACAGGTCTGTGGACGATGCAGTCAACATGGCCCTCCACTCCATCCTCCAGCATCTGGACACCCCAGGAACCTACGCCAGGATCCTGTTTGTGGACTTCAGCTCTGCCTTCAACACCATCATCCCGTCTCTGCTGCAGGACAAGCTCTCCCAGCTGCACGTGCCCGACTCCACCTGCAAGTGGATCACAGACTTCCTGTCTGACAGGAAGCAGCACGTGAGGCTGGGGAAACACGTCTCAGCCTCTCGGTCCATCAGCACCGGTTCCCCCCAAGGCTGCGTTCTTTCCCCTCTGCTCTTCTCCCTGTACACCAACAGCTGCACCTCCAGTCACCAGTCCGTCAAGCTCCTGAAGTTTGCGGATGACACCACCCTCATTGGACTCATCTCTGGTGGGGACGAGTCCGCCTACAGGTGGGAGACTGACCACCTGGTGACCTGGTGCAGCCAAAACAACCTGGAGCTCAACGCTCTGAAGACAGTGGAGATGGTTGTGGACTTCAGAAAGATCTCAGCCCCGCCAGCCCCTCTCACCCTGTGTGACTCCCCCGTAAAAGCTGTGGAGTCCTTCTGCTTCCTGGGCTCCATCATTACCCAGGACCTCAAGTGGGAACTAAACATCAGCTCCATCTCCAAGAAGGCGCAGCAGAGGATGTTCTTCCTGAGGCAGCTGAGGAAATTCAACCTGCCAAAGACAATGATGGTGCACTTCTACACTGCCATCATGGAGTCCATCCTCTGTTCCTCCATCACCGTCTGGTACGCTGCAGCCACTGCCAAGGACAAGGCCAGGCTGCAGCGCATCATTCGCTCTGCTGAGAGGGTGATTGGCCGCAATCTGCCGTCCCTCCAGGACTTGTTTGCTTCAAGGACCCTGAAGGAGAGGAAGATTGTAGCTGATCCCTCTCACCCTGGACACAAACTGTTGGTGTCCCTCCCCTCTGGCAGGAGGCTGCGGTCCATCAGGACCAAGACCTCACGCCACAAAAACAGTTTCTTCCCGTCTGCAGTCGGGCTCATCAACAGAGCCCGGGTCCCCCACTGACTCTAATGACTCTGTCACCCCCAGACAATTCCCACCGGACACTCCCCTGCACATAGCCTTATACTTGAATAAACTTAACACTTTGGCATTGCACTTGCCACTTTCACTCATGCACATTCCATGCACTTTATCTTATTTTTGGTATTTTGATATGCTACTGTTTCAATGTAAATACTCATTCATCCTCATTCATTGCACTGCGTTAACTGTTAAATGTGTATTTTAAATGTTAAATGTATGCACCTTCCCGCCAGGACAAATTCCTTGTATGTGTAAACATACATGGCAATAAATGGTTCTGATTCTGATTCTGATTCTGATTCTGATTAACCAGCTGATAACCATCTGCTGATCAGCACTTAACCAGCTGATAACCAGCTCTTAACCAGCTGCTGACCAAATCGTAACCCACTCTTAACCAGCTAATGGCCAAATCTTAACCAGCTGACAAACCATTTCTTAACCAGCTGATAACCAAATCTTAACCAGCGGATAACCATCTCTTAACCAGCTGCTGATCACATCTTAACCAGCGGATAACCATCTCTTAACCAGCTGCTGATCACATCTTAACCAGCTGATAACCAGCTCTTAACCAGCCGCTGATCACATCTTAACCAGCTGATAACCAAATCTTAACCAGCTGATAACCAGCTGCTGATCACATCTTAACCAGCTGATAACCAGCTCTTAACCAGCTGCTGACCTCCAGCTGAACCCAGTGAAAACTGTGGACCAGCAGAAGGAGCTCCGGAACAGGAAGAGGATTTCAGAGGGTCATGGATCCAGGAAGTCGGCCTGGAACAAGTTCGCCTTGAGATCTTACCAGAGCCTCTTTGCCACCTCCTGCTACAGATGCCCGGGAGGGACAACCTTTATCTGCTGAGTTTAGGGCTTTGCTTTGGGGGAGATTTTCCTGCCTCTTCTTACCGGCTCCCCATCTGTCTTTTACCTCTCCCTTTTCAATGACAATTACATCACAGGTATTAGTTGAGTCAGTGAGTGAGGCTCAGCATGCACCTCATCTCCATCAATGACACAATGAAAAGTCACATGACCCCCCCCCCATGCAGCCTGGTGGTTACCACGGTTACTACTCAGAGAGAGAAACCAACAGCACCCCTGTTCTAGATATAGATATAATATTAAGTGTGACATTAAGTCATGTGATCCAGAGTATAAAACATTAAATCCTGCAGTTTGTGACTGGAGTCCGGTGTTGATTCCTCTCTCTGGTTTTAAATCATGGGTTATGTGTTGAGGAGAAACCCTGAAACGCTGCTCACCTGTCTGAACTTCCACTCCTGCTCCTGTTCGGACTCTTTGGGCCTTAACGGGTCCCTGAACCCCCCCTCCGTCTCCATTGAAACAGGGTCATAATGTCCCGGCAGCAAGGGTAGCGGCTGCTGCTGCGAGGTCGGCTGCTGCTGCTGCTGCTGCTGCTGTTGCTGCTGCGGCTGCTGCTGCTGTTGCTGCTGCGGCTGCTGCTGCTGCTGCGAGGTCGGCTGCTGCTGCTGTTGTTGCTGCTGCTGCTGCTGCTGCTGCTGCTGCTGCTGCGAGGGCGGCTGCTGCTGCGAGGGCGGCTGCTGCTGCTGCTGCTGCGAGGGCGGCTGCTGCTGCGAGGGTTGGTGGCGTTTGAGTGGGTCGTTGGACAGCTGCACCTTGTTGATGCGCTGAGCCGCCCGGTTATCACGAGCTTTTTGCTGGTGGAGAGAAAACACAGGACTCGAACACGTGATGACTCGCTGTACGTTGTGCCCAGAGCTGAAAATAGTACTTTCACCAAGTTAAACCCCATCACATCAGCTTACTTAGTGTCACTCTTACTACTAAAGCAGAATATTGTAACTAGTCAACACGTGTTCATGATGTTTCCTCATCTCAACACACGGATCACAGATCTGATAAAACACCTGCAGCACGAAGCATCTGAGGCTCAGCGATGGAAGTTAATCAACAGGAAGAAGGAGCTGAGCTCTGATTGAACGTAGTTTAACAGTTAGTGAGCAGCAGCCACCCTTCACTACGTCACCAGCAACCAAAGATGACAAAGAATTCCCTTCAATGTGTTGAAGACTCACCACGAAGGGAGATCGGTCCTGAGAGCTGGCCTTCCTCCAGAGCTTGGAGATCTGCTTCACTCTGGTGGACCAGTCTGCATGCACACACAAATAAGTGGCCACACTTATGAACACTTTCATATTATTTTGGAAACATGTTCTGTTTGATCTATAAAATGTAAGATTGTAAATAAGCTGTAAATCTGAATGTGTGTTAATGTGTGTGATAGTTTGTGTGTGTGCGTGCGTACCAGGGTGCTGCTCCCTCAGCTGGGGGAACCTGGTATTGCAGTACAGGACCGGGGCAACGGTGGCCATCTCTCCCAGCGTCTCCTCCTTCTCCCACTTCAACATTCCCCTCTGAGCCGTCGACATCACGTCCTGCTCGCCCTCTCCTGCTGACACCCGATTGGTTGAGGCTGACCCGGGGGCGGGGCTCTCGGGAGGTGGTACCCTAAAGCCTGCTGTACTCTGGGCGCCGCTGGATATTATGTTAGGAAAATGCTGAGCAGCTCCCATCAGGCCGTTCATCAGCGGAAGACGAGGAAACACAGCTGTTGCTGAGAGACAGAGGTTCAATTATCAATCTATAATAATAATCAACCATTTATTGTTTAATTACACTGAATCTCAGTGTCATGTTGGACTGCTTTTTAGTGGCCGACAATAAAATAAGGCTGGTGCCTCAGATATCTTCATATCTTGACGTCTCAGAACTCCATTCTAGTGTGTCTATTTGACCCTGAGAAGTCAGGTGTATGTTTGTGTGTACCTGTGTGTGTCTTGCTCCCAGTAGCTGTGTGTTGGCTCTGCCCAGGTTGTTGGTTGTTTGGACTGAGAACGGCAGTGAACACTTCCTCCACGTCCTTCCCCTCCAGCTCTACACACACACACACACACACACACACACACACACACACACACACACACACACACACACACACACACACACACACACACACACACACACACACACACACACACACACACACACACACACACACACACACACACACACACACACACACACACACACACACACACACACCTTATTATTGAGCCTTATTCTTCATCACAAACAGAAAGTCAGAAATGAACTGATAATCAAAAGCTTACCTGGGATCGTGTACAGTTTGCTGAGGATGGCACCTGAACCCAACAAGATCAAAGAATATGTTTTACATTCAAACACTTGTTTATGTCTCTACGTGCATATTTATACACACTTTGTGTACTTCTATAGCACATTGCAGACATGCTACACAAGAAGTTAAGCTTTATTTCACTTAAACACTTAACTTTCTTTATGCATCTCATGTCTTTATGTATCTCTGCATCTCATGTCTTTATGTATCTCTGCATCTCATGTCTTCATGCATCTCCTGTCTTCATGCATCTCTGCATCTCCTGTCTTCATGCATCTCTGCATCACATGTCTTCATGCATCTCTGCATCTCATGTCTTTATGTATCTCTGCATCTCATGTCTTCATGCATCTCCTGTCTTCATGCATCTCTGCATCTCCTGTCTTCATGCATCTCTGCATCACATGTCTTCATGCATCTCTGCATCTCATGTCTTTATGTATCTCTGCATCTCATGTCTTTATGTATCTCTGCATCTCCTGTCTTTATGTATCTCTGCATCTCCTGTCTTCATGCATCTCTGCATCACATGTTTTCATGCATCGCATCTCTGCATGTATCTCTGCGTCTCATGTTTTCATGCATCTCTGCATCGCATGTCTTTATGCATCTCTGCACACATCTTTATAAACCTCCCCAACCTGAACATTACATTACATTACATTTAGCTGACGCTTTTATCCAAAGCGACTTACATGATATACAGTAGACCGTAGACACAGCAACGGTGAGCAATAAGGGTTAAGTGTCTTGCTCAAGGACACAACAACATGGACTGGCTGAGCCGGGGTTTGAACCACCGACCCTCTGATTGAAAGACTGACTTGCTAACCACTGAGCCACGGTCGCCCCACAGTTTATTCAGTACACAAAGGTTAAATAATATGTTCATTAATACAATATTCTCTTCTCTCACCATCAGTCACCATCTTGTCAAGCTCTGGACTTAAGATGGCGTCGAGAGGCTCCTGTTGCACCGCCCTCAGGCCATGACCACTACTTCCTGTCCGGTCGTCCACCAAGGAGCTGATGTCCAGACCACCTGAGAGACAGACAGACATGGAGATTATATAATGACCTGCACATAGAGGAGAAGAAGAAGGAGCAGTCAGTGGTATCTACAGGAGGAGAAGAAGAAGCAGTCAGTGGTATCTACAGGAGGAGGAGAAGAAGAAGCAGTCAGTGGTATCTACAGGAGGAGAAGAAGAAACAGTCAGTGGAATCTACAGAAGGAGGAGAAAAAGAAGCAGTCAGTGGTATCTACAGAAGGAGGGGGAGAAGAAGCAGTCAGTGGTATCTACAGAAGGAGGAGAAGAAGAAGAAGAAGCAATCAGTGGAATCTACAGGAGGAGGAGAAGAAGGAGCAGTCAGTGGTATCTACAGGAGGAGGAGAAGAAGAAGCAGTCAGTGGTATCTAACCTTAACTCATGAATTAACTGAGCAACAATGATGTGAACAGAGAAGATAAATGAGCTGATAAAGATAAATGTGGTTTAATAACCAGGTTAAGTGGGTTAATAACCAGGTTAAGTGGGTTAATAACCAGGTTAAGTGGGTTAACAACCAGGTAAAGTGGGTTAATAACCAGGTAAAATAGTTTAATAACCAGGTAAAATAGTTTAATAACCAGGTAAAGTGGTTTAATAATAACCAGGTAAAATAGTTTAATAACCAGGTAAAATAGTTTAATAACCAGGTAAAGTGGTTTAATAACCAGGTAAACCCACTAGAGAACGCATAGTACCATATTACCTCACTCCTGAATCTATTGGATTAACTTCCTCACTAGAACACAAGTCCTCCTTTAGCTTAGCTTCAGCTTAGAATGAAAAACCCAATTGGCTTTTTGTCCAGAGAACCAGTGCCACGCTAACTTTCTGTTGGCCTGCAGCGCTGGAAGATGAAAGGACCGTCTGATATCTGTTTATACCTCCACCCAGTCGCCACAGTGTTTGTTACTGCGACTCATGCATTTATGACCTCCAAAACAAATCTCCTGTTGTATTTCAGTCACCGCTACAAAGAAACTCAACACTGTGGTGTAGAAAACGACTGACTAAATGCTAACGTTGTTAGCATTTAGTCAGTTTAATAAGCCTTAAATATGAAGCTACAGCTTGTTAGCGTAGCATAAAGACTAGGAACAAGGGGAAGCAGCTAGCCTGGGGCTGTCAAAAAGGTAACAACCTGCCAACTCCTTGTTCACAATAAACTGTGAGGTTTAGAACAATAACAAGAACATTTCACTTCCAAAGAAATACAGCAGATGGGCTCCAAAGACCTGCAGGACGAGGAGGAGGAGGGTCTTACCAAACGGAGAGAGGGAGCGCACCATCTGGAAGTGACCTGAAAACAAACAGACAAAGTGATTCTCTTGAGTTTAACACTCCATCAGAGCAGCAGAGTCAGAGAACTCTTCTTCGTTGGTATTACTGACTGAAGGCAAGAAGACAGTTACAGCTGTTCAATGAACACACAACACTCACACACACTGGTGAGTAATGGTGCCCAGTCATCTAGCTCTGTGTGTGTCGGTGTATGTGTGTGTGTGTCTGTCTGTGTGTTAGTGTGCGCATGTGTATGCGTGTGTCTACCTGTGTGTCCTGTGGCCAGTATGTGAGGATCAGTGTTGAGAACATCAGACAGATCCAGCAGAGCTTCTTCCGACATGGCTGGACGGTGACACACGCAACAGAAAATACACACACACACACAATGATAACACGCACACACACACGGTTCCCAATGTATATTAAACACAAATGAAAGATGAAGATATGCAAATATGATTAGAAAATAAAATATCTCACGCAGCGTTCCCTGCTTCTTGATAGTATGGGTTGCTACGGCGCCAAGCCGCAGGCCTGGGGGGGAGGGGCCATGTAATCCAGGGACGGGGCTTTTAATGTCACCTGTCGCTGCTCCTAATCGGCCGGCACCTGGTGTGTCCAACCCCTGGCTCCCGTCTGCCTGTCGGCTCCCGTCCAGAAGAATGCGACCAAAGAACGCCTCCTGGAGAGGAACAGCCAATCAGAGCTGTGTGTGTCTGTGTGTGTGTGTGTGTGTGTGTGTGTGTGTGTGTGTGTGTGTGTGTTACCTGGAGATATGAAGGGAACGCCTCCTCCAGCTTCGTCTTCTTCTTCCTGTATCTCTTCTTCACCTTCTCAATTGTCTGCTCGGCAGGTAACACTGTCTCCATGGAAATGTCTGCAACCAAAAGGCCTGATGTATGACAGACCATAATAACTGTTGTTTCTTTGATTAAAACTCAGGTACAGGTGTGTGACGGTTCACCTTCGTCTCCCAGCTCTGTCGAATCTTTCCTGCAAAGTTTGATTCTGCTTGGACCGGCTTTCCCTCCACCACGCTGACGCACCATGAACCCACCGATACCTGAGCAACAGACAGGTGGGGGGAGAAGCAGGTGGTGAGGGAGACAGGTGGGGAGGTAAATAGGTGGGGAAGGAGACAGGTGGGGAGGGGGACAGGTGGGGAGGGAGACAGGTGGGGAGGGAGACAGGTGGGGAGGTAAATAGGTGGGGAAGGAGACAGGTGGGGAAGGAGACAGGTGGGGTGGAGACAGGTGGGGGAGGAAGAGAGGTGAATTATGTGACAGAACTGGACAGGCTGATGTCCCCATGGCAATGAGGCTCACCTGGCCTGTAGGGTTTCCTTTTCCTCTTGTTGCCGTCGGTAACCTCAGATTCCTTGGTGACGTCATCGTGGGCGTGGTCTCGCTCTGGGCTGGAATCAGATTTCATCTCACACTCCAGGTCACCTGGAGGAACCAGAATGTTAGATATGTGTCTGAAGCTGGTCCTGCCTCTTGCCTCCTGCCTCTTGCCCCCTGACTCCTGCCTCCTGCCCCCTGGCTACTGCCTCTTGCCCCCCCCAAGTCCTGCCTCTTGCCTCCCAACTATTGCCTCCCGACTCCTGCCTATTGCCTCCTGACTCCTGCCTCCTGAATCTTGCCCCCGACTCCTGCCTCTTGCCCCCTGACTCCTGCCTCATGCCCCCTGACTCATTCCTCTTGCCTCCCGACTCCTGCCTCCTGCCCCGACTCCTACCTCTTGCCTCCTGAATCTTGCCCCCTGACTCCTGCCTCTTGCCCCCTGACTCCTGCCTCTTGCTCCCTGACTCCTGCCTCTTGCTCCCTGACTCCTGCCTCTTGCTCCCTGACTCCTGCCTCTTGCTCCCTGACTCCTGCCTCTTGCTCCCTGACTCCTGCCTCTTGCTCCCTGACTCCTGCCTCTTGCTCCCTGACTCCTGCCTCTTGCTCCCTGACTCCTGCCTCTTGCTCCCTGACTCCTGCCTCTTGCCTCCCGACTCCTGCCCCGACTCCTACCTCTTGCCTCCTGAATCTTGCCCCCGACTCCCGCCTCTTGCGTTCTGCCCCTACCTCTTGCCTCCCGCCTCCCGACTCCTGCCTCTTGCCTCCTGCCCCGACTCCTACCTCTTGCCTCCTGAATCTTGCCCCCGACTCTTGCCCCTTGACTCCTGCCCCTTGCCCCCTGCCTCTTGCCCCCTGACTCCTGCTCCCTGACTCACGCCTCCTTGCCATGGAGGCCCTGCCTCCTGCCTGACATGGATCGTGGTCCATGCCTACTTGGGCTATACAAAATAAACTGAATTGAATTGAATATCAAGGAGGGTCCTCACAAGGGCAGAAAGACCTATTTTTTTGTGTGTGACCTCTGACCTCTGCTGGGGTCCTGCTTAGAGGAGGGGTCGGGCTCAGGTGGAGTCTGCAGCACAGACACACTGTTCTGGTTGATGATCCTCAGCTTCAGTTTGGGTTTACACCTGCAGGACAGACAGGAAACAGCTGATCAGTCGACCTTGGCACACCTGAACAGCTAATCTGGATCAGTTTCCACTCGGAATGTGAGCGATACCTGTCTCCCTCCCCACCTGTCGTCCATGTTGAAACAATAAACGTCTATGTTGAAACCACAGACGTCTATGTTGATATAATAATAGACACCATAGATGTCTATTGTATCAACGTCTATTGTATCAACATAGACATCCATGTTGAAAAAATAGACGTCCATGTTGAAACAATAGACGTCCATGTTGATACAATAGACGTCCATGTTGATACAATAGACGTCCATGTTGAAACAATAGATGTCCATGTTGAAACAATAGACGTCCATGTTGAAACAATAGACGTCCATGTTGAAACAATAGACGTCCATTGTTGAAACAATAGACGTCCATGTTGATACAATAGACGTCCATGTTGATACAATAGACGTCCATGTTGATACAATAGACGTCCATGTTGATACAATAGACGTCCATGTTGATACAATAGACGTCCATGTTGAAACAATAGACGTCCATGTTGATACAATAGACGTCCATGTTGAAACAATAGACGTCCATGTTGAAACAATAGACGTCCATGTTGAAACAATAGACGTCCATGTTGAAACAATAGACGTCCATGTTGAAACAATAGATGTCCATGTTGAAAAAATAGACATCCATGTTGAAAAAATAGACGTCTATGTTGAATCAGCCTTTTGAATAACAGCCGTTTTTAACACTTTGGTTTCATTTGTCCGCACCAGAGGCTGAAAGTGATTT
>CM042227.1:115000-125000 GCA_023566465.1 Cottus gobio | reverse complement strand
ATGGAGGAAAACATTATTGTAGGCATCTGTAGAATAAATTTCCTGTATGATGGTGAGTTTATATAATTCTATAGTCACACATTATGTAAATATCTATGCTGCCGTATTGATGCCTAATTTGGATGACGTTATTTTGAGTGTCGAGCAGTTGCAATAACATCGCCTTGATCGATCCGAACTCCATTCTGTTGCTTCCTACCTGAAGGGGGGAAGTCTGAGCTGCTATTCTGATCCTCTTCCTCCACCTGGTCCGGTTCTCCATATTCTGGACTCTCCTTTGTTGTCTGGTGAGGCTTCTCCCACTTTGGAGCTTCTCTCTGCATCTCCTCCTCCTCTTGAGTCGACTTTTCCTGATCCTCCACCATGATGACGTCTAGAGGAAGACAATGTTATAAACTATAGAAAACAAATGCGTTCTAAAAACATCTGAAGTCTGCACGAATAGTTTTATTTTTAAACCACACTGTTCAATGTCTATGCCATACTTGACACATTGTATAGTAAAAGTCTCCCTGATACTCACCCACAGTGACTGAAGACCTCTCGGTTGTGTGTTGCTGGGGGCTGGAAACAGAGTGGCCTCCAGGACGAGGACCAGCATCAGGCTGCACAGGCCTACTAAGACCAGGACTAGGGCTGATTTCAGATTGCCCGTGGGTAGCAGCAACAGGACTAACTGAATGGGGACCAGTGCGAGCCTTACACCTCATAGGGCTACCTGGTCCAGGACTGGGACTAGCCTCTGGCTGCACAGGGCCACAAACATGACTAGCAACTGGACTACTGTGCACAGAGCTAGCCTTAGGAGGGCTAACTTGTGAGGGGGCAGAGGGTGGGGGAGCTTCACTAATGTGGCTAGTGCTAGGCATCGCAGTGTAATCCTGAGTGGGACTTGAATGGACAGTGCTTGCATGGCTCAGACTAGCCAGAGTGGAAGTAGTATCAACAGGGGTGGCTGGTCTTTGAATCAAGGGGCTTCCCGAGGCAGGGTTTTGTTGGCTTTTATCTGCAGACCTGTGGGGGGTAGGGAGAGGACTAGCTGGGGTTTGGCTAACCTGATTGGGACTAACAGCAGATGAGTCATCACGTAGGGAACTGGCAGGTGCATGGCTCGTCTGCCTAATACTGTCTGTAGGTTCAACAAGACTAGAATCAAGCTGAACCACTCTGAGAAGAACAGAGCTTTGTTTTATGGAACTGGCCATCATGTCAACATCAAGACTTGAACTAGTCAAAGAGGGGCTCAGCTGTGCCACAGTCAGGTCAACACTGGTTCCATGGTCCTGAGCTTGGCTGTATTGGGGGCTACCTGTGGGGCTACGATACGTTTCACTTGCCTGAGCTGGACTGTGAGGTGGGCTAACACAAGATACAGTAGCATGTGCAGGGCTGCTGGATGTCGTGCTAGCTAATGAGGGAGTCCGACTTTGGACTGGGCCTGAGTGGGCACTATTACAGGTGCTTTGTATGTGAACAGGACAAGCTTGACCAGCATGACTAGACCTTAGGGGACTATGGCTGACATTAACATCAGTAATGCTAGCAGAGCGAGGACTGTGGCTCACAGAACTACTAGCTGGGCTAGATTCAGTCGGCCTACAGTGTGGTGGACTAAAACTAGTATGCATGGGGGTTGTCCGTACTGGAGAAGGACTCCGAGAAAATGCAGGACTGCAGGTAGTTTGGACATGTGAGGGATTTGACTGATCAGGATGTTTGGGACTTTGGCCTGCCTGAGTCTGTGCAAGCTCTGAAAAGCTACAGACAAGGGGACAAGTGCTCTCTTGTGTGGAGCCCATTAGACTGTACACACCATTAGCTTCTGTGCTGCCTGGGCAAGCATGAGTAGGGCTAGTATGAACTCTATGCGGAGAAAAATTAGGATGACCGGGACCAGTTTCTGACTGAATAAAATGCCTGTTGTGGTCGACATCTACTGCTATCTCCTCATCCTGACATGATATGGGGTGGCTGGATCCAGCCAGTACTGCTGAGGGGCTACCTGGTTGTGTTAAGGACCTAACGGGTGATGCCCAGGGGCCGATTCTTTGCGGGTAGTAGCTGGCTGTTAGCGTTCCAGGGCTAGCTGGTTGTATTGAGGGGCTAGTCTCTGTGGTCTCCACTGGCATGGGGCTAGCACAGGCCTGGTCAGAGCTCAAGGGGCTTGTAGGTGTTTGACTGGTACATTTGGGGCTCATATTAGCTAAGCTATTTTGGAACAGTATGGGGCTGGGTCTACCTTCAATAGCTTCTAAGCAGCGTGATGGCCGGTCATGAGCACAAGTTGGCAAAGTTAGGCTACTGTGTTCCATTGAAGTGCTAATGTGAACAAGGCTTTCTGGTGTGGGCATGTCAGGACCAAGTTGGGGGCTAGAATGGTCAGCGCTAAGAATGCTACTCTGAACAGAAGCACACTGGTTTGGGAGTTTACCATCTATGCCATGGCCAACAAGGCGCATTATGGATAGAATAGAGGTGGGACTACTTTCCAATGGTTGGCCATTAAGGTTCGGACTCATCTGCATTGGACTATGCTCTGTGTTACTGGTTTGGGTGCATTCCTTTGTGACTCTTGACTGTGCAGCAAGCTGAACAGAAAGAAGGCTAAAATGTAAAGGCTTGAAAGGCTTTGTGGAGTTGGCCTGTACTGGGCTAGCGGGCAGAGACAGACTACACTGTGTGGCTCTGGGTGGGGACGGCGATGGGCTACATGAAGCTGAAATGGGCCACCGTGAGGCGTGTTTTCTTACTGTCTGTGTAGACCTACAGCAGCCATGCGTAAGGTCCCGGTCCAGCGTAGAAATGTCCCATGAAGGCCCACATTGTAGCCTAGCAAAGCTGGTTGATCCAGAGCTCTCCTGGTCCAGTGTATGTGCAGCATCATGTGTGGGACTATGTGGAGGTGATGTGTCAATTTGTGCAGGACAATGTGGCATCGGACTATGCCGTCTTTGTGGGGGACTGTGGCGAGGCTGTGTGATGATAATGTCAGTAGGAGTACATGGTCTACTGCGCTGTGTCTGTGCAGGGATTCCCTGCGCAGAACTGTGTGGTGGAGGACTTGGCTCAGGCTTTCCAGGCCCTGGCTGAACACGGGTAGGACTAAGCCCTGCCTGACACAGAGGATGCACAAGGCTACACAATATGGGACTACCCTGCATTGGACGCTGAAAGTCTGTGGCCAAAAGCTGATCCTCTGTGAATTTCTGGGTAGGTCTTTGTTGAAGCTCTGCTGGATTAACTTGAGACAGATTGTGGCAATCCAGGAGCTCTGTAGGATCAAGGTGAGATTGTGAAAGACTTTCCTGGGGCTCTGTAAATTCAGGGTGAGAAGGCAATAGACTTTGCTGAAACTCTTGCTGATTAAAGTGAGAGGGTGTATGAATTTGTTGGAGCTCTGTGGGTCTAGAGGGAGGTGGTGCAGGACTCTGTTGGAGCTCTGTGGGTTCAGAGGAAGATGGTGCAGTACTCTGTTGGAGCTCTGTGGGTCTCGAGGAAGATGGTGCAGGACTCTGATGGAGCTCTGATGGTTCAGAGGGAGATGGTGCAAGACTCTGTTGGAGCTCTAAGGGTCTAGATGGATATGGTGCAGGACTCTGTTGGAGCTCTGTGGGCCTAGAGGGAGATGGTGTGGGACTATGTTGGAGCTCTGTGGGTTCAGTGTAAGATGGTGCGGGACTATGTTGGAGCTCTGTGGGTTCAGGGTAAGATGGTGCAAGACTCTGTTGGAGCTTCGTGGGTCCCGAGGGAGATGGTGCAGGACTCTGGTGGAGCTTTGTGGGTCCAGACGGTGATGGTGCAGGACTCTGTTGGAGCGCTGTGGGTTCAGGGTAAGATGCAGGACTCTCTTGAAGCTCTGTGGGTCCAGAAGGAGATGGTGCAGGACTCTGTTGGAGCTCTGTGGGTCCAGAGGGAGATGGTGCAGGACTCCGTTGGAGCTCTGTGGGTCCAGAGGGAGATGGAGCAGGACTGTGGTGGAGCTCTGTGGGTTCAGGGTGTGATGGTGCAGGACTCTTTTTGAGCTCTGTGGGTCTACAGGGAGATGGTTCAGGACTTTTTTGGAGCACTGTGGGTCCAGAGGGAGATGGTGCAGGACTCTGTTGGAGCTCTGTGGGTCCAGAGGGAGATGGTGCAGGACTCTGGTGGAGCTCTGTGGGTCTAGAGGGAGATGGTGCAGAACTCTGTTGGAGCTCTGTGGGTCCAGATGGAGATGGTGCAGGACTCTGCTGGAGCTCTGTGGGTCCAGAGGGAGATGGTGCAGGACTCTGTTGGAACTCTGTGGGTCCAGAGGGAGATGGTGCAGGACTCCGTTGGAGCTCTGTGGGTCCAGAGGGAGATGGAGCAGGACTGTGGTGGAGCTCTGTGGGTTCAGGGTGTGATGGTGCAGGACTCTTTTTGAGCTCTGTGGGTCTACAGGGAGATGGTTCAGGACTTTTTTGGAGCACTGTGGGTCCAGAGGGAGATGGTGCAGGACTCTGTTGGAGCTCTGTGGGTCCAGAGGGAGATGGTGCAGGACTCTGGTGGAGCTCTGTGGGTCTAGAGGGAGATGGTGCAGAACTCTGTTGGAGCTCTGTGGGTCCAGATGGAGATGGTGCAGGACTCTGCTGGAGCTCTGTGGGTCCAGAGGGAGATGGTGCAGGACTCTGTTGGAACTCTGTGGGTCCAGAGGGAGATGGTGCAGGACTCTGTTGGAACTCTGTGGGTCCAGAGGGAGATGGTGCAGGACTCTGTTGGAGCTCTGTGGGTTCAGGGTGTGATGGTGCAGGACTCTGTTTGAGCTCTGTGGGTCTACAGGGAGATGGTTCAGGACTCTTTTGGAGCTCTGTGGGTCCAGAGGGAGATGGTTCAGGACTTTTTTGGAGCACTGTGGGTCCAGAGGGAGATGGTTCAGGACTCTGTTGGAGCTCTGCGGGTTCAGGGTGTGATGGTGCAGGACTCTGTTGGAGCTCTGTGGGTCCAGAGGGAGATGGTTCAGGACTCTGTTGGACATCTGTGGGTTCAGGGTAAAATGATGCAGGACTCTGTGGTGTCTCTGAGCTCAGAAGCTGGACTTGGTTACAAGTGGTAACACTAATGGGTGGTGCCTCTGTGGGACTGAGGGGCGGGGCCAGGTTAGGACTGTAATGGATTGAAGTGTGGGGGATTGGAGCCTCGTCTTGAGGCCTGCAGGTGGTGCAGATGTAATCTTCAGACGCCGCCCTGCCATCCCCAGCCTGGACGATACACTCTGTATGGACACACCTGGAACCAACACAAACATTGTTTGTAAATCTTAAATCATTCTGCAGCGTAGAAATCAGACAAGTTATCTTATGGAACCTCTCAGGTAGCAGCAGAAGACTTTAACCCTCTGGGGTCTGAGGTCATTTTCTTGATTTTACATGAGGCGACTGTGGCTCAGATGTTAGCAGGTCCGTCTTACAATCAGAGGATCGGTGGTTCGATCCCAGGCTCCGGTAGTCTATGTCGTTGTGTCCTTGAGCAAGACACTTAACCCTCATTGCTCACTGTTGCTGTGTCTACGGTCTACTGCATAGCATGTAAGTCACTTTGGAGAAAAGCCTAGGATAAATGAAATGTAATGTACATCATTTCTTGCATATGATACATTACATTTACATTTCATTTAGCTGACACGGTGAGCAAATCAGGTTAAGGGTCTTGCTGAAGGACACATGGACTAGCAGAGCTGGGGATCGAACCACCGATCCTCTGATTGAAGGACAGACCTGCTAACCACTGAGCCACAGTCCCCTCATGTGCTATATAACACAATTTGCAGAATAATCTCAGCTATCTACAGTTAGGTCCATAAATATTTGGACATTGACACATTTTTCATTATTTTGGCTCTGTACACCACAACAATGGAGTTGAAATGAAAAAATCAAGATGTGCTTTAAGTGCAGACTTTCAGCTTTAATTTGAGGGTATTTACATCCAAATCAGGTGAACGGTGTAGGAATTACAACAAATTCAAATGTGGCCACCCTCTTTTTATGTCCAAATATTTATGGACCTAACTGTATATAACAAGGCACCATTGTCCTAAGACACAAGTGTAAAGAGAGAATATGGCCCTAAAGCTTGAAATTGGTTTATTAAAGTCTTAGGTTCACAAAAGCAGTGGGATATATGAATGAAATGGTAAATAAATGTAAATAAATGTCTAATACCCAATTTTGTATTATTGTTTTTTGAGTAGAAGTGTTGTCTGTCACTACTTTCACCAAAATGTGAGAGGGAGTGAGATAAAATGGGACTGAGGAATTACTTCATACTACAGATCAAGCTTAATGGGGTGTGTGCAAATGAAAAATTAACATTACAACAGTTTTTGTTTTCAAACAACACATTTACTACATATTTGAGTCTGTTTTTCATGATTAGTTTTCAGAACAAAAACAAAACATGTACTCTGTATGTACTATGTTCTCTTTACCAGCACAGTCGTGTTTTTTGTTGAGCAGAGTAAAACTGAACAGCTGATTTTATCTGACGTCTCTGACTGGAAACCAGTGTCTTTTTGCAGTTTAAGGTGCGTAGGTCCTTAGTGATTTCCTGAGTGTTCATTGATTAGTTTCACACAAAATGTCAACGGACACACAAAACAACAAATCACAGTGAAAGGCAAAGCTCGACACACGTCACAGGCTCACAGCTCCTGTGTGTACGATCTCACGGGCACAAGGACGCGGAAGTGAAGAGTCTGGAACGTCCAGCAACATCTGAACCATATTTCTGTGCCGGTTTTTGCAGAGCTATTAATAGAAACATTGCACAAACATCATAGACCGCTTTGAAGCGCTCACAGATCCTAAAGACTTAAGGTGTATTTTCAGCATTGACATTCATTACGCGGACAAATCACAGAAAACAGTGTGAAGGAGTAGTGCCTCAACTCCAAGTTTCGTCCTGATGTCCGAGCTCCTTACCCTACCTCTAAGGATGAGCCCTACAGAGGAAACTCATCTCCTTACCCTATCTCTAAGGCTGAGCCCTACAGAGGAAACTCATCTCCTTACCCTATCTCTAAGGCTGAGCCCTACAGAGGAAACTCATCTCCTTACCCTATCTCTAAGGCTGAGCCCTACAGAGGAAACTCATCTCCTTACCCTATCTCTAAGGCTGAGCCCTACAGAGGAAACTCATCTCCTTACCCTATCTCTAAGGCTGAGCCCTACAGAGGAAACTCATCTCCTTACCCTATCTCTAAGGCTGAGCCCTACAGAGGAAACTCATCTCCTTACCCTATCTCTAAGGCTGAGCCCTACAGAGGAAACTCATCTCCTTACCCTATCTCTAAGGCTACGTTCACACCAAACACAGCGCGAATAATCGCAATGTTTTACTCGCGTGAGTTTACTCTAGGGCTGCAACTAACGATTATTTTAATAATCGATTAATCTGTCGATTATTTTTTCGATGAATCGGATAAAAAACAAAAAAACATACTTTCCAACCCTTTATTCAAAAACAGAACTGACGGTGCAAAAATCTTCAGAAAGTGCACAAACAGGTTGCTCCTTGAACATCCCTGAGCTGTTAAAGTTAGGGATGCAACGATACAATTTTTTACAAACCGATACAAGTACGAGTATTTTTATTTGTGTTCTTGCCGATACAGAGTACCGATACCTCTTAGATTTGGTCTCCATGAAAGTGCAATTAATTTGGAGGCAGATTTTATTTTATCCTCTGCAGATTATGTCAAGCCTATAGTACAAAATTAACAGAAGGCTATCCCAAGCTTTAAACTTCTCGTGGAAGTCCCTCTAATGTCGGACCATAAAACGCCCCCGTGTCCGGGTTCATAATGTAAGCGATAATATTAGGGATCGAGCAATTATATAGGAAGCTGTGTTCCAAGTTATGTTTCCGGTGCTTTTATTGTGGAGGGAGAAACGGAAAGGAAAAGAGGAGTGGAATTGTGGGATATACGTGTGTGAAGGAGATAAAAAAGTGGTTCAAATTACCCTGGAGCGTGTTTTCATTTTATTAGAATTACAAATATAGACACACAACAGACACTCGGCTACAATAATATCATCCGTAGCCGCACAACAGCGTCTGAATGAGGCCGCTGCCAGCGCTACTTCTGGTGGACCAGCAGCTGTTTGATTCAAACCGGCGGGACGGCAGTAATTTCCGTCGCGTTCGGTGTGAACGCACCATTACTCTACACACCTTGCTGCAAGAGCCGCAAGAGAGCGACGAAAGAGCCGTATGCGGCTCTGGATCACGGGTTGCCGACCCCTGCCCTAGACGTTGAAGTCAGGTAGGACAACAAATCTTTTTCTCCACAAAGCGCGACCAGTTTGTTGTAGTGAAATACTGTTGAGTGGTATCGGTTCTTGGTATGGACAATTGAAAACGAATACGAGTATTTTAACGCAGTATCGGCCCGATACCAGATACCGGTAGCGGTGCATCCCTAGTTAAAGTAATAATAATAAAATAAATAATGGACTAACACAAACATACACATGTATGCTTTACATCTGCCAAATATATAGGCTTTTATTAAATAAAGTGCACAAAACATTTTGCACAACATTTTGTTTAAAGGGACCTGAGCTGTCAGAACAATAAATAACTTATAAAAAAGAAAGAAAGATACTAATCAGAAAACTTAACAGGATTTGTTTGAACGTCAGAACTGGTTCTCTACACTACACTCAGACACACACACTCACAAACACACACACACATACACACGCGCACACACACACGCACTCTCTCTCTCTCACTCCCTTTGTTCAGACACATTGCATTGTTCTTACGAGCTAACGCTAACTTGTCAAGCTAATAACGAGTAAACAGCAGAAAGCTGCTGGAGGGAAGTTACGTCTTCACTTCAAAACGGAACACAACCTGCCGACTAGCCGCAGCAGCTGAGCCTCAACCTCTACTAGCTGCTGCTGCCACGGTTTGAGCTGCTACTGTGCTCACTATTATATAGTATATATACTTATATATATATATATATATATATATATATATATATATATATATACCCTAACCCGGTTTGAGCTGCTACTGTGGTGTTGAACGGCCTTACCTCCGCTACGTGTTTCAGAACGTTACAGTCTCTCAGATGGTCTCTGCTCGACCTCCGCTCTGCTACTCGCTCAACTCAATTGTTTTTGTCATACTCAAACATCTCCGTGACTTATTGAGTGGCGTAATAATCGCGCGACAACGAATCGATAATGAAATTCATTGCCAACGCTTTTAATAATCAAATTTTATCGATTCGTTGTTGCAGCCCTAGTTTACTCGCTCGACTTTGTGGTTAATTTACCCCATTAAACTAAGCACTAGTTCTGCTTTATACTCGTGAAGGTCACGAACAGGACCGGTGATAACCGGTCAGCCCTGGCGGAGGCCAACACCCACCGGGAACGTGTGACTTATTACCGAGGCTACGAACACAGCTTCTAAAGAGCTGGTCCACTGTTCCACGGTCAGGACAAAACCCGCATTGTTTGTCTTGAATCCGAGGTTCGACAAACGGTCTGAGCCTCCTTTCCAGCACCCTGGCATAAGCTTTACCCGCGAGGCTGAGTAGTGTGATACCCCGATAGTTTGAGCACACGCTCCGGTGCCCCTTCTTGATGATGGGAACCACCACCCCGGTCTGCCATTCCATGGACAAGTCTAACTGTGAGCTCATACCTGTAGCAGCAGGAACAGGTCACATGGTCTTGTGGTGTGTCGAGGTTGCAGAGCGGGCAGGGAAGGGCCAGGTCACATGACTCGCACAGAAACGGGTGATTGGCCCACTGGCCTGATGACCTCACACCACAGCGGCGACAGATTCTGCAGTTCTGGAGGAGAAAAAGGTTTAACACACACACACACACACACACACACACACACACACACACACACACACACACACACACACACACACACACACACACACACACACACACACACACACACACACACACACACACACACACACACACACACACACACACACACACACACACAC